>CM051025.1:12369398-12411898 GCA_027627225.1 Congeria kusceri
TTTGTTGATGGTCAAATCAAAACATAGTCTCGATCCAATATTTTTTATAGATTCTTTTGTGTTATGATAAAAGGCATCTTTCCACCTTATAATGCTGTATAGTTACACAACACATATAGTATAACATGATGTGTCTCGGCAGAAGTCTGCACTTTTCGAGAGTTTTCTAGTTCAACAATTACTACTACTGCTTATAATGCTACCGCTTATACTGTTGTTAATAATACTGTTCATACTGCTGGTGATGTTATGTTTTATTGATCACAATAATCAAAGTGTGATAACAAGTTCATGTACATGCCACCAAACTCGTTTTGAAGTTACACAATTTTTAAAATAACGCACATTAAGTTTACAGCAATTCGGGATAACATTATTATGCTTATTAAATAGATCTTATCTGTTACAATACTGTATACTGCATAATATTTAAACATATTTAAATGTATTTTATCCATAACTGCTCGACATGTATGAAAAAGTATTTAAGCAAACTTCGAATTAGCCTCTGAAAACAGAATAGATTTGATTTTGAAATGTCATGCATAACACGTAAGACTCTGTGTAAACATAAACATTTTTTCATAACTATTTTAAGATTTTTGAAACTTTTTACTCTCTTTTATCATTCAAACTATTTAATGAAATGCACATTCACGGTTTTAGCGTAATTATTATTCTAGTAAATGTGTTTAAAACAAAGTGCGTATTGACCATAATATCCATTATCCGTTTTCAGAAAATTTTATTAATGTATAAATAATTATAAATAATTATACACATACGGGTATAACTTACTGTCGTCAATTCACATTGGACCGCATATTTCGGTTGGCATTTATGTATACATTTAAAGGTTTTCAAAATAAATTATGAATGTAGACATTTATCATTATTATAAAATACCATCAAATAACATATACATGAATTAAAAAAAGACGCCTTTATATTGTAGTAAAAAGGTATAGCATAACATATGTAATCCCAATAATCCTAATAATGTTTATTATGCAACATCCCAACCAGATGTAGTAGTTGTATAAACCGTAGTGCGTTGTTGTTGTAGTAGTAGTAGTAGATGTAGTAGTAGTAGTAGTACTTGTAGTAGTAGTAGCAGAAGAAGTAGTTGTAGTATTAGCAGTAGTAGTAGTAATAGCAGTAGTAATTGTAGTAGTAATAGCAGTAGTACCCGTTGAATTTAACATTCCTGCTCACTAAAATGTTGATCTATAGTTGTATCGTACAATACCTACTGTTAATGATGTATATATAAGACATATTTTTCTGTACAATATCCGATGTCAATCTTGTTTTTACCACCGCCAATGTGACTCATACATGACTTTAAGCCGTTCATTCTGTACATTTAAAAGCCTTCGGCAAAGTTGTATGATTGACCGCTCATGAAACACTGACATAAATGTGATCAATCATGAATCCCCTTTTCTTCGATACATGCACATACAGCTCAACTTCAAACACGGCAGTTTTTTTTATGTACATTTCTTTTATCTTATGCAATTTATTCAGTCTAAACTGTCTTAACAAACAAATAGTGCAACGTTTATTTGGATATTATTATACTAACCAATCGGAACATTATACAATTGTCCGCGATAACTACGAAAACATTTCGCTTAAACGTTGATTTGATAATTCTAGTGCTGTATCTGTAATATTTATAAATACTTTGTTTTATTTCCGTTGTAATGCCTTGTTATCGCCCACCATGCATTTACGTTATGCACTAGGCCTCATAGAAATCCCCGCATGGCAAATAACGCATACATACACATAACAATAACAATATCCAGCACTGCGACGGTAACCTCACCTAGGCGCGTCTACGCCTACTCATTCATGTATTATATTCTTATTATGCTGTTCATTTGAATCTAAGCATTACCTATGCATAAATGCAGCAATCTTTGTTCAGATTGATTTATTAAAGACGAACATATATAGGACAGGTACTGTTGTATTGCATGACTGCATTACTCATTATCACAATAAGAAAGAGCCGCCATGAAGTTTTCATTACAAGTATCTCGGCACAACGTATTACTTTCTCTTTGAACAATACGTCCGATGCACTGAACGAACTAGTTACTTCTGTCAGTGTCTCCATTCGAGTTATCTTTCAAACATTTATCTATAGGTAGATAAACAGTTAACATATCGCTCGTGAGACCCCATCAACACTGATTAATATTTCATATTTTGATAGTTGTATGTCGTACAGATCACCAGCTGCCACTGAATAATTCATGCTGGATGCAAACTAAAAGTTATTCTGTTAATCAACCATTTATATACAAAACATAACACATACACTTTTTTAAATACCATGTATTTGTTGATGTTGTTTCGAATTTTGTTTCTTTAATTACACTTCTTAACCCGTTTATTCATAAATAATTTCATACTAAAAGCTACGAAAACGTATTTGTTTAGGTTGTTAAATATGCGCATACATATTAGCCAAAACAAAATAGATGGCACCTATATATAATGGAGGCACCTAGTTACATGTATGATAAAGGAACATGGTAAGAACTAGTGGTCCTTTATTAACTCTGCATGCACTTCCTTTTAACAATGCAGTCTGCTATATATACTTGTAGGAAACTATCTAGGCTCTAAAAAGGTACAGGGTGCTTTAAAAAAGGAATAGTGGGGGGTGGGGGGAACTGGACCAGTTTGTTGATATTTTTTAATAATTTGCTAAATCCAGGTTGTTAATGAGTCTAATGCTTCTGATTTAGGTTTAACAGCATAGTCTATTCATTTGAAGTTGAATATTTGCAATCAAGTGTTGAATTTCATAATATATTAAACATTTCTGTGTTGATCAGCCCAGAAGGGCAGCAGGGAGGGGAGGACCAGAAGGAGCTGGGAGGGGAGGAGGACCAGAAAGATCAAGGAGGGGAGTGTTCCAGAAGGAGCAGGGGGGATGAGGACCAGAAGGAGCAGGAAGGGGAGGAGGACCAGCATGAGCAGGGTGGGGAGGAGGAACAGAAGGAGCAGGGAGGGGAGGAGGACCAGAAGGAGCAGGGTGGGGAGGAGGAACAGAAGGAGCAGGGTGCATCACCCTGCTGTTTTGCTCTAGATCTTTCTCTAGTTCTCTAGAGTGCATAACACATTATCTATTCTTGTTGATACATTTAATTCTATAACACGTTGTTTTTTTCAAAATAAGCAGATGAAGTAACAAAATATGATGCGTTTTTAAAGTTTGTAACCTAAAGAAAGTTTGAGTCAACGTTCAAACATTAATTGCAGATTCACCCTTTATGCGTTTTATAGCATGAATTATACTTGGCGTTGTATTTTTTCGATTTTAAATCGAAATATATGGGGATTATTGGATCATTTTTAAATTGCCACTATGATTATTTTACACTTAAAAGTTACGACCCAAGCATGAACAGTATCAGTATCAGCGTGGTAAACATAACATGCACTTTAATGGTTTGGATGCGATACACGCACTTTCCAAAATACCGAACGCTTTATAATTGTATCATATTGATGTTTATCAATAAACGAAATACTTTTGCATTTATTTCTGAGTCGGGAAATTTATTTCGCTTTCTATATAATTTATTTCTGGAATCGTTTCCACTTTACGTGTGTAGTACCCAAAGTGTGAATAGGTTCCATTATAACTGAGGTCACAATATGATTAAGAATATACACCTTTTCTAATATTGAAAAACATGGCATTTCTATCGTGAATGTATTTATTAAATCAGATCGTGTTAAAAGAGACTAGTAATAACAGTACATGAAATTGATCGATGCAATATATAATAAATAAAATAACAATTACGAACAGTGAATAAACATTTTGAAAACAGTATGGAAATGAGTGTATAACTTCTCATTATTGAAATAATATACTTGTTTACAGTTTTGGTGGACAATGATAAATTAAGTAACCTGTATAACCAACTGAAACAAGTTAATACACTGGCTTTAATGAACAGTTTTAAGTCGAGTGGCGTGTTTAATTCTACAAGTTATTTCATGTCGAATATGAACGAGATTAAATTCATGTGTGTAATAGTTGCCAAGTTGCTGGTTTCGGCGGTAAGATTAAAAGGATTGTTCTTAATACGTGGTGAGAGTATTGTGTCGTCTTATAAAACTGACGGTTCTTTAATGTAGCACTTTATCTAACACACTATCATTTGTATAACGTACGTCAGATGTATATACGGAACATTTTGAGCCAATAACTTACAAAACCACGGATCGACGTTAAAGTGTGTGCCCCAAACGTGTGTTCCTGCAGTAGTGGTAACGGATTGTGGATGTTTTGTAGTGTTAGAGCTGGTTAAAAAGTTATCTAAGTGTGGCGAAAATATTATGCTGTACAGATACATGTCTTAGTTATGACAAAATTCAATCGGTGCAAGGTGTGTGTATAATTGAAACTGGAGTCACATGCCACATATCTGATGATAGTATTGTCAATAGTGGGGACATGTTGTACTGTGTGTTATTCTTCAACACAACGCCTTATAGGACTTCGGAAATAATTGTACCCAGTCAAGGTATGATTTGACAACGCTTATCAACTTTAAGTCAGCATTTTATTTGATGCATTTAAATGTTTCAATTCTTTATTGCAGTGCAGGCAAGATATACAAATTGTATCTACTCCATTATTTTATACTTTGAAAACCGTGTACGGTTCATCTAACATCGATCGTTCATCGGCCGTGTCTGCAGATCAAATTGATAATATAGATACTGAACCAATATGTTGTAACCATTGCTTTGTCCTATTAAATAAAGAGTTATCCAATTATAATGTACACAGTAAAACGTGTTTTTGGAACACTAGTCTGTCAACGTTCGACTTTAAGTCACGACTCCATACCCGAACTGAATTTTGTAATAACATGTCTATCTACTGATATTGAGAGAATGAAAATGGTAAAGTCAATATCGCACTTGTTCTTTACCATTGTATATATAACAATGCAATATAGCTTGAAATAAAAAAAAAAAACGTAACTCTTATAATGCATTTCTTAATGGTCATACATTTTGTAGTATTTCAGCATAGCAAGTATCTGGTTTATATTTTTTTAAAATAACTACATCTGTGGAAGCGTTTAAAATATATGCAGCATTAGGTAGAATTGTCTATTCAAGTAAACACTAAATTAATAATTATTTTGTTTAATCTAAATTAACCATGATAAGCTCTATCTCAACCCGAACTGAGACGGCTTAAAGCTGATGTATTTTATAATTTGCTTCATTTCATACTAATTACATGTATCGAGTGTTCAGCATGAAACTATTTTATCTGAGAAATAAATCTTAAGCACGGATACGACAGTTCGACACCCTAAACCTTTGGCATATTCACTCATTTAGGTATGTGTCAAGTCAGTTCGTCCGAGCCATAGAGTGGTCGGGTCACAATATCCGATATATACAAATGTGTTAATATATATTATTTTCTTAGAAACCAGTGAATGTACATCGACATCAGTTGTGGAGCCAATAACAAACGCAGTAACGACAGCTAGTACTTGTTACACAAAAACACGGCAACAGTTACAGAGGTAAAAGGTAACACATGTACATATTAACACTTTCCAAAAAAATCAAATACAATACTTTAACTTTTCATAACTAGTTGAAGTTGTAGTTGATAGGACACTGGCAAGCTTCGTTTTAGATGCTCGAATAAAATTGAAACTCAGTTTTATTTTGGCGTAGCTGTCTAAAATCACTTTTAACCTAGATTTCTTGCGATAACTATGCAGCCGGAAAATTGAATCCCAATATAATTGGGCACATTTTATAATTTTAGAAAATGCAACCTTACAACAATGGTTTAATGTTTACCAATAAATGTTGCATACTTTTGAGGATTACAATTAACATAATTGTTTACATTTGCAGTTACAATTTTAAGTTTGCAAAATATCTTCGATATACACTTTATAACTGAACATAATTTTGAACAATTTTACTCATTGTATGTCATGGTCAGAATGTTATATTCATTGACATAATGAAATAACTATTTTATTTAGCCTACATAATCGGCGCGCTTTATAAATAGCAATTGCAATGCTACAATTCACGGCAACGACAGTCGGTAACAATAAATACAGATATTGTTGTAGGTTGTGAACGACTTTCGTGCCCGTGCATTAATTTTAGCGACTACAACACACTTTCCTCTGTTGTCGAAACTATCCAAGATAGTAAAGAGAACATCGACAACGAAACGACCACCGCGTTATGCACCATTACGAACGTATTCCTACCACACCCACCACAGACAAACCACCATATGAAAGTAGTCCTACCACACCCACCACAGACAAACCACCGTATGAAAGTAGTCCTACCACACCCACCACAGACAAACCACCATATGAAAGTAGTCCTACCACACCCACCACAGACAAACCACCACCATATGAAAGTAGTCCTACCACACCCACCACAGACAAACCACCAACTGATGAAAGTAGTCCTACCACACCCACCACAGACAAACCACCATATGAAAGTAGTTCTACCACATCCACCACAGACCAACCACCAACTGATGCAAACGTCCTTATGACTGCTGGCCCGTTGAGCACCAGGCAAACAACGGACAATTCATCTCGAAGTAAGCATCATTCAAAGTGGAAACACCGGTTTTAAATGCAGTTCCAAATATTACTGAATCATTTCATTGTAATTATATTAATTTGTATTTACATTAACTTTTTCTAACACGACGCGCGCATAGTTATCTATAGATAAATAATTCATTTTACCGTTTTTAAACTACCAATAAACAGCGCGAAACAATAGTTACATTACTGTAAAACATAGTTCGCATTGCTATTGCAGAAAATATTGTTAGATCATGTTAGAAGCGACATATCGTTGTGTATCGGCTAATAATCACTGATTTGTCGTTTTAATGCAAATTCCCTCGTGGTTTAATTCATACGAATCAGAACTTCAAGTCGTTGTTTATGAGCCGATCAACAATAATAATGCGAACAGTATTTATTAAATACATATTAAGTTATGCAAAGTGTGAGGTTCTTTACCGATAAAAAACGGTTTTACCCTCAGTGCATGTATGCTTCTGTGTTGTGTTTCAATTTTTGTGATGGCACTTGCTTTTAATACCGAATCACGGTTTGATAACATCATAAATATTCTCCGGGAATAATATTTGAAAACGAATGTTCCTAATAACTTTGTATGTTTTCATTTACAGATCATGTACAGAATTTATGTTAATAATAACACATTACAAATGAAAAAATATTATTATGTCATAAGCAAAAACTAAGTATAAGATGTGACATCATCTTGTAACGACAGTAAAACATTTAAGGTTTTTATATTTTTATAAAGTTCTTATAATTTATGTGTGAATATATTTCAGACGATATGCGTGAGTCCGAAATTCAAACGTATGCATATCATCCTTCTTGAAATCAAACATGTTATTAAGTTCACATTGTTTGAATATGAAAACACTCATGATACCTTTATTACATGACATTGTGTGAATGTTGTTTTGTTTTGTAGTGTTAAGATATTAATTAAAAAGCGATTAATATATATATTTGGGTTGTGAATATTTATTTTTCAAGTATAAAGTTAAATAGGTAAGTGAATAATGAGGTTGTTTAAGCAAAACAACTAGGAAATTAATGTTTATATTACATATTTAATTGTCAATTATATTTCGTTTAGTACTGTGGCAGTTCGAGATACGAGAATATACAACGACTAGAAATGCAGGAAAGCTCATGTTTCCTTTTTACATCTTCACAAACACCGCAGTTTCATCTCAAAGTTTTAGGACAAATCATCTATACAAATTTTAAACCGATTCGAATCGAAGTCGGTTGGTTTGATATCAAAAGTCGAATCGGGACAATCGAGTTATAGATGCATCAAAATAATCGTTGCAGATCAACAAACGATGACTGTTAACTATTTACATTTGATAATGACTCTTATATTAAACAATATTTTAATATTGTATGTATCTGATATTATATGCACATAATTCTAAAAGTTACGTATTTTATGAGATTTCATCAATGCGTTAAACGTTGCCTATAGTTCATTATGTTTTCGCACACAAGTACTTTATTATATAAATATCATAGGCAATTGAGGGGTATAGTAAAAATTGCTCCCCGAGAAGAGTGATGTCAACCAAAACCGAGCGTCGGGGGGTGCAATATTGAATATACCTCTCAACATGCCTAGGCTATTTATTTTGTATACCGAAATAATAAACAATATTTCAAAGAACAAACTAGTCTCACGCAGAAAACCATGTTCTGATTGTCATTGAAACTGCATTTCAATAAGCGCTTACCGATTATAAGCTAAGAGGGTTTATAAGCTAATAGCGATTGTGTTCGGCTATTAATCGGTAATTTGTTCACACAGTAATATCATCGCCAAAAAACAATATATTTTCAGCATTAAGTGAATAAGCAATGTATGATGCACATGCTACTGTACATTGTTTACAAAGAATAGGGTCATCTACGGTAAAGTCAGCGATTGTGTTCGGCTATTAACCGCACAATGTGTTCGCAAAGTAATTACGCCAGGAATATATTTTCAGCATTAAGTGAATAAGCAATGTGCTACAAAGAATAGCACCAGTTGCTCTCTTTAAGCCCTCTTCAGGGGTACATTTCCACGCGCGGGGTATGTTACATTTCAACGCGCGGGGTATATTACATTTCCACGCGCGGGGTATATTACATTTCCACGCGCGGGGTATATTACATTTCCACGCGCGGGGTGTATTACATTTCCAAGCGCGGGGTATATTACATTTCCACGCGCGCGGTAAATTACATTTCCACGCGCGAGGTATATTACATTTCCACGCGCGGGGTATATTACATTGGCATATTAAAATTATACAGGTGCGGGTATATGGGATATTACATTGGAAAAATGAAGTATTTGTATTGTCATCAATAAATTTGATGGCACGAACAGGAACAGCCTATTTATCAAGGTGTTTTCATTGCCCAATCTCGTTAATATTAAACATCTCAACGATCGCTATTACACTCAAAAGATACTGCATTTTGCGTAACACATGCCACATTCAAATGTCTTTCCAAAACACTAACACGTGGCCTTTCTTCGTCCAATGGAATAGCTTCTTACACTAATACTTCAACCATTACAAGTGCTTCTGATTGAACCACTGACATTTTCATGGTTTTTTAGTTCAAATCACAAAATCAGTTCTTCCTCTGGTGCTCGGGAGTAAATAATTACCATTTAATTTCCTTGGTACTTTAACAAACAACAAATGTGTTTAATAAATAAGATAGTCGTAACATTGCAACTAGCTTTCTAGCTGAACAAAAATCTTTATACGAAGACATCAGATGCGGAACAAAATCCCAGACTGGAAATAATTTAAGATTTCTACATTGTCGTATTGTATAAAATCAATGATATTCTTGCCACAAAATTTGTTCACACATTAATATCGCCAACAATATATTTTCAGCATTAAATGAATAAGCAATGCATGATTCTCATGCTACTGTACATTGTTTACAAAGAATAGGGTCATCTACGGTATGGTCAGCGATTGTGTTCCTCGTTTAATCGGTAAAGAATCGCAAATAACATACATTTTAAACCGATTTCGCCCGTTTAAATCGTTTTCAGCGTTTTTCATCCGTTTTCAACTGCTGCATTACTTACTTCACCGCTTTTCAGCGCAAATGCTATAGTTAGCGAGTAATCGCTACGCATGCACAGTCGCTCAAAGGCGACGTTAGTAAATAAAAAGCCGTTAGGGTTAGGGTTTTATTTTTGTGTACATTATACTCCATTGATTGATGGAAGTAATAAATTTAGATATTTCATAGATTTTTAAATACTAAGGTTAAAATGTTAGTTTAAAACATATTGCATTAATGCTTATTGGTCGGCTACATTTAATATTCAATTTCAAACAGCACAACTATTGTTAACTGAAATCTAAACATCATTAACAATCCTATTCCTTTTTTTTACTTCCCTTTGGGAAAAGAATATGTTTGTTTTTGTAATCGTTGCACATAATAAACAAGAGCTGTCCGAGGACAGCGCGCTCGACTATTCGAAGTATTACAATTGGTACATATTTTGGATAGTGGAAGGGACATACATGTGTTAAAATACAAAACTTTTGAGTGAAGCCTTGTATAGTTTATACATTTTTGGAACAAAAACTTTCACCACAAAATCTATGTAAAAAGTTTGTATAAATCTGTCAAAATACAAAACAGAGTTATGGGTAATGTTGCATCTGATACTAGAGTTTATGAAAAATGTTATTTCCTAGTTTCGCTCGACTAACTTACGTAGTTTTGAAGTTACCAAACTTTTGAATATTAAGTTTAAACAGAAAATCTTAGTAAAAAGGGGGCATAACTCTGTTAAAATACAAAATAGAGTTATGGGTAATATTGCTCCTGATACAAGAGTTGATAACACAGGTTAGTTCCAATTTTCAAGTGAAAAGCTTATGTAGTATGGAAGTTACAAAACTTTTGTATTTAAACTTTAACCAAACAATCTATCAGAAAAGGGGGCATAACTCTGTCAAAATACTAAAGGAGTTATGGGGAATGTTGCCCTGATACTGGAGTTGATGACAAAGTTTCGGTCCAAGTTTTAAGTGAATAACTTATGTAGTTTTGAAGTAACAAAACTTTTGAATATAAACTTTAACCAGAAATCTAAGTCAAAAAGGAGCATTACTCTGTCAAAATACAAAACAGAGTTAAAGAAAATGTTGCCCCTAATACTGGAGTTGATGAAAAAGGTATATTCCAAGTTTCAAGTGAATAAATAAGTAGTTTTGAAGTTACAAGCCTTTTGAATAAAAACTATATTAGGTGAGTGTTTGACAAATATGAAGTTTATCATGCGAGGCTTAGAAACAGAAAACCACTAGGTTTGCCGAGCGATAAATGTTTCGTGCCGACCATGATAAACTGCATCTTTATCTAACACTTACCTACTATTCCATTTATCATATTTTTTATCATTTTCTGAAAGAGTAAGTGCAACATTCTGCCTATAATTGTGTTTTTGATAATTTGGACTTTCCATTGTCGACATTGTTGCGAATGAAAGAGAGTAGACTATTTGGAAAAAAAAACGACTATCATACCGCATCGTGAAGAAAGTAGTCCATGAGTTTCTATTGATCAAAAACAATTTTACCAGGCAATTTATTTATTTTAATAATTCAAACAAGGAAGCAATCATGTTCTTTTCAATAATTGTTAAATAGTTGTGGCACATGAGTTACTGACACGCGTGATCATCTTCAGATTTATAAATGGCGATAGGATAGACATGATCTAAAAAGATCGATAGTTTAGCTCCAGTTTACACTATGGGTTGTTATTCTATCGATTTACTTGCATTAATAGGATAAAACACCACAAAAAGTTAGTGTTAAGTAAACAGTAGGTGGTGTTTTTACGGCGTTACTAACGCTTTCAACCTAATGTTCGTTAATGAAAATTATTTTTCATTTGTGAAGGTGAAACAGTAGTGTCATTTACAATTGCGATTTTACAACAAACAATTACCACACCAACTGTGTGATATTACTTGTGTTTATATTGCCGTTCACTAAGTAGAACATTTATTTAATGTATTATTTATTTATTATTTGTGAAACGTTGACAAAAAATAGATGCCGGAGGAATACCAATGGTTTATTCGGTCAGACTGTTTCAAATATTGCTATAGTTTCAATGATCATCGAACAGAGAAAATTATATTTTGCCGAAAAGAGCTACTGCTAGTATATTTCCTTTTTCCCTTTAATCTATGAAATTCTTAATTAAACGACAGATCGCATTCTGCCTTTTTATATTCAGTCACCACCCTGGTAATGTTACTTTATGCATTATTATTAATCATCAAAAACAATATAAAAGTCCCGGCTCCAAACATTATATTTTTCTTTGCTGTGTTGTAATGCACTGGATGAAACAATTTCGTAGTTGTTTAATTTCCCCATAAATATTTTCCCTGCATTAAATCATGACTCGTGGCATTCAAGTGTCGGTATTCAAAAAGCTCCTAAGGAAAATCTTTACTTAAGATGAACTTAAGTTAACATTTTAGCTTAATTTTATATGCGAAACCCAATGCTTTCTGTTTACCAAATGGTGAAATATTAACTATCTAAACAATATATACTACTTAACATATTAGATAAATTTTATATGCGAAATCAAATGATTTCTGTTTACAAAATGGTGAAATATGAATCATCTAACCAATATTTACTAGTTTAAAATGTGTAAAAAGACCTATACATGAAACTGTCAGATATCTCCTAACAACAGTTGCAGTTTCTAACAACGCAATTAAACAGATGAGTAATTATATATAATGTCCCCACTTTGGCAACAATCAATGGTGACTTTCTTATTGCGAGTGTTGTATGAAATACTGATCTAATTCTACATTGAGATTATTTCCTGTTGTATGACATACTGATCTAATTCTACATTGACATTATTTCCTGTTATGAAAATTGTATAGTTACAGTCCTTCCCATGTTTTTTCCACTTACATTTTAACTTCCTCCCAAGCTATTGTAAAATGATCCATTTGCCCATTATTCGAGCGCACCCAGTGTTTTCCTAGCTTTTTTTATTTAGCAAATGTCCGTAAATAGTAAAATTGTTGTATCCAACTGCAATGTTTCAATCGACTTCAAACTAATCATTAAGCTGAATACATTCAAAAAAACATTCACCAAATGACTGAATAAACTGGGGTTTTTTTCTCACTAACGTTAGATTAAATACATAGAACAATTGCATGTATTTCCAATATTTCCAGCAACTACAGATCATACTGAAAAGATGACATGCAGAAAAACTAACAATGTACACGCCCTAACAAAAAACAACACGCCCTAACTCAATAATCATCAATGGAAATGAGTAAATAGTATAAAGCGCTTTTAATGCGAAAAGCTTAGATAAGTAGACTATTTCTGTTATTTTCTTTGATATGTTTGGAATAACGCGTTAAAAATGCTGTAATAACTCTACTTATTGGGTCAGCTCTAACAAACATGTCTAAATATTTGGACACATTTGAAATTTGTCCCTTGCAAACTGTGTACTCTACTTTTTTATGACAAGTTCTTTTCAATTAAGTTTTCATAACTACAATAAAACCCCTACAATAATATTAATCAATCTCATAAATTCCAATCTACTTACAAAAGTTTCTTTTCGATTATATAAATATTTTTTAATGTTTACAAACAATCGTTAAATATCCCGATGTAGTAAATGTATTACCTGGTTCTCGACATAGAAAACGTCTAGGAGCTCATATGCTTATGTAAAAAAGAAAGGTTATTTTTATTATTTTTTTTCAATCATTTTGGGACACAATTTCGGGACTTATTTCTCATGTCCCTAAGTATTGGCACACCAACACATTATTTTATGTTTAAGTATCCGTATTCTACGTGTTATAGATTCTTCAAATTTCTTTTTTTAAATTAATGTTTTAGAGAATCAATTTTGCAACCATAAACTGTGAAACTGTCCATTTAAACTATATAAGTCACTTTGACATTATGGGTTTAAATCTCCTAGGTTCGATCAGCGTCGGGCGCACCACATTTTCTGTTTACGTTTTTGATTACATTTTAATTACACCATATGTATAAGCGTTTGCAATTCAAATGGCATTTTTGAAACAAAACACGACACAATTCTGTGAATTAGTCGCTTTAAGTGACACACTTCTTTAATAAAGTGTTAAGAGCTTTTCAGAAACAGTGTATTTCACGGGAATTTATTAGGTTCATACACAAGACATTCCATTCACGCATATATAGATATAGCAAAATTGAGATAATATACAAACACAAAGGAATAATGCGGTCAAAACGCTTCTAACAAGTGGTAGTATTTAGCATGGTATAACATGACTGTTGAACCATTACGGGGTATTTATTTCGGCGTACGTTGTCCTACCACCTGCAAAATACAATATACAGTAGTAGTAGTAGTAATAGTAGTAGTAGTAGTAGTAGTAGTAGCAGTAGCAGTAGTAGTAGTAGTAGTAGTAGTTGTTGTTGTTGTTGTAGTAGTAGTAGCAGGTGAAGTATTAGTAGTAGTAGTAGTAGTAGTAGTAGAAGTAGTAGTTGTTGTTGTAGTAGTAGTAGTACTAGAAGAAGTAGTAGTAGTAGGAGTAGTAGTAGTAGGATTAGTAGTAGATGTAGTAGTAGTAGTAATAGTAGTAGTAGTAGTACTAGTAGGAGTAGTAGTAGTCGCAGCAGCATAATACGTAGTATTAGCAGCAGTAGTAATAGCACTAATAGAAGTATAAGTAGCTGTAGTAATAGCAAAATAGTAGTTAGTAGTAGTAGCAGTATAAGTAGTATCAGTAGTTGTAGTAGTAGTAGTATTAGTAGAAGTAATTTGTGTTCTTACCAACAGCGTAAAGTTGATTGTCCATGTCGAATTCTATGGCAAGCGAATCACGATTGGACTCATAAGCATCACCCATCATCCGTTCCGTTCTACATTGTGATTGAATCGTATATTTAACATAAGTATAAAACAAAATTAGGATTCCAGAGAAATGCAGAAAACACAAAGTGTGTAAGCTTGCTGTATCGGGTTCGAATGCCAGATTAGGCACTTTTAGTTGTTAGAGAAATGAATGGCGCGAAATTTGGCAATGCATGATTTTCCAGTGTTTTCTAAGCTGAAAAATAGATGTGGTCGATTTCTGTCACAACTCATACATTGTGTGTATTGTCGAACAAATCAGCATGTCTAAAAGGAAGGCTTCAACTCTTTTTCTAATATAAAATAAATGAAACGCTCAAAATAAAGAAAAAATGTCATGAGAATAAGTTATTGCAAAAAAAAAAATATAAAAAAATGAAAAAAATAGCAGGATTCGAACCACAGTCATTTAATATAAGGTCGAAACCACTATCCACCGCGCTTTTAATGAGTGCCATAAAAGAGCATGATACATGTCAGAAAAATCATTCATTAATCGTTTAGATGAGTAATTCATAAATAAAGCCTTAATAGGTAATTTATGTTCATAAATGTAATCTGTAAATATACATGCATGAAATCAGTCCGTAGTTCAATATAGTTTCAAGTGAACCAAGGCACTTACGCAATTTCTTCATAACGGGCACGTACGTCATCTGCAAGTTATAATTAATGCATATATAGTATGCTAGTATAATACTATTATAAAAATAATAACTAAAAACCTCTTAAACGGAACACTATCAAATACAAGCTAAAACAGCAAATGCGTGCTTCATTTTAACATATGCTTCACATTAACAAATTAGCACAATACCACATTCGCTTGAGAAAGAACAGTTCTTTTAAAAAAATGTTTATTTTTTATTGTTGGACCTTACTTTTCCTCCGCGTGGGCAGAAGACATAATACATTGTGTTAGTGATACGTCTTCTGATACCGATCTTTACGGAAAGTGAAGCAACCGGGTATTAATACATGTGACGAAGCGACAATTTATAGCCTGTTACGCGACCGCTATTTATAGAGTGTACGAAACCGCTATTGGTAAAATATGACCCGACCATTATTATTGCATGTGGCGCAACCATATTTTATAGCGACCGCTATTGATAGAATGTGGCGCGACCACTATTTATAACACGTGTTGCGACCGCAATATATAGAAGGTTATGTTCCTAAACACATGCATTACCATCTCGATCTTCGTCCATACTCGACACGCTGCAAATGTCTTTCTCACAAGCCGCGCTGTAAATGTTACTGCGAACACCAGGACGGCCAGGATGTGCTCTAATTATAGAAGAAATTATTTAAAAATTTAAAAAATATATTTTTTAAGAGAAATGATAAAACAGATAACAATGGTTTGAAGCAAATTATGCAAATGCAATTATAATAAACATGAACAAAATGCAAATTACAATATTGTTAATGATAAAAATGTGAAAATAGGGATTGGAACAACGTATGCAAATTGGGTATTGATGTATTGGGTTCGAATCCCAGAACAGGCACTTTTAGTTGTTAGAGAAATGAATGGCGCGAAATTTGGCAATGCATGATTTTCCAGTGTTTTCTAAACTGAAAAATACATATGGTCGATTTCTGTCACAGCTCATACATTGTGTGTATTGTCGAACAAATCAACATGTCTAAAAGGAAGGCTTCAACTCTTTATCTAATAACAAATAAATGAAAAGCTCAAAATAAAGAAAAAATGTCATGAGAATAAGTTATTGCAAAAATAAAATGAGGAAAAAAATAAACGAATTGCAGGATTCGAACCACAGTCATTTAATATAAGGTCGAAACCACTATCCACCGCGTGTTTGATGAGTGCCATAAAAGAGCATGATAAATGACAGTAAAATCAAGCATTAATCGTTTACATGAGTAATTCATAAATAAAGCCTTAATAGGTAATTTATGTACATAAATGTAATCTGTAAATATACATGCATGAAATCAGTCCGTAGTTCAGTATGGTTTGAAGTGAACCAAGGCACTTACGCAATTTCTTCGTAACGGGCACGTACGTCATCTGCAAGTTATAATTAAATGCATATATAGTATGCTAGTATAATACTATTATAAAATAATAACTAAAAACCTCTTGAACGGAACACTATCAAATACAAGGTAAAACAGCATATGCGTGCTTCATTTTAACATATGCTTCACATTAATAAATTAGCACAATACCACATTCGCTTGAGGAACAAAAGTGCTTTAAAAAAATTGTTTATTTTTTATTGTTGGACCTTACTTTTTCTCCGCGTGGGCAGAAGACAAGCTAAAATGTGTTAGTAACACGTCTTCTGATACCGATATTTACGGAAAGTGACGCAACCGGGTATTAATACATGTGACGAAGCGACAATTTATAGCCTGTTACGCGACCGCTATTTATAGAGTGTACGAACACGCTATTGGTTAAATATGACCCGACCGTTATTATTGCATGTGGCGCAACCATATTTTATAGCGACCGCTATTGATAGAATGTGGCGCGACCACTATTTATAACACGTGATGCGACCGCAATATATAGAAGGTTATGTTGCTAAACACATGCATTACCATATCGATTTTCGTCCATACTCGACACGCTGCAAATGTCTTTGTCACATGCCACGCTGTAAATGTTACTGCGAACACCAGAACAACCAGGATGTGCTCTAATTATAGAAGAAATTATTTAAAAAAAAATAAAAGATAATTTTTTTTTTAGAGAAATGATAAAACAGATAACAATGTTTTGAAGGAACTTATGCAAATGCAATCATAATAAACAGGAACATAATACAAATTACAATAATTAATGATCAAAATGTGAAAATGGGGATTTGAACAACGTATGCAAATAATTGAATTATGGAAGCAAATTGCCGACACAAACAATACAATAGGCACCGTTGCAGTTGTCCTAATACATTTTGAAGAAAATGATTCAATTGTCAACGTTATTTTTTGAGAAAAATATACTTATGTCATCGTTATTATTAAATAAAACAATAAATAATAACACTACTCCTACTTCTACTAAAAACTTAATGTATGTTGGTTGAAAATAACGTTCTCAATTTCCAATTTGAGCAACAGGAGGAGGTAGCATGTAAAAATGGACGTACCGTTCATCTAGTGACTGTGGTTCATCCTCTGTAAATAAAATCGGTAACACTTATTAGACAACTAAAATTGTTAAAGGAATAATCTTCATTCACCGAACATGACCCATACATCACATGCTTTACAGTGTGATATTTTGTGAAAAATACATTAACATTTAAACATGTGATATCCATGTTCAATGATTGGAACAATAGCATAGTAATGTACACGTGATTTACATTTGTGGAAACGTCAACATTTACGTAATCTTTGTATCAGTAGCTATCATTTCCCTTTATACTCAAATATATAGTTTATTAATTTTAAATTAGCATTCAAAATATTTAACAAAGCTTGTATAAAATATATCGTTTATATGCCATACGTGGTGCATTGATAAGGGGTTTGAGACATAATACTAATAATAACAATCTACTTAGATGTTCAATAATATTTAATGTACATTTGTCAGCAAATTACAACATCGTCAATACAAAATATTTTTCAATAATTAAAACTTATATATTTGCGTGTACTGATTTAATGATATGAATAAGTAGCTATAACTTATACAATATTCGCATAAAATATATACAATTACTTTTAATATTCTATTCGAATAGAACTAGGAATTCAAAGGCCTTTACATTAAATTCAGTTTGAATAATGTATTACATTCAGAAAAATTTCGATAAGAACAAACAAGCCATCAACAAATAAAAAGAAACAGAGTGGTTATCTAACTCACTTTAATTTACCAATATTTATACATAAATTCCATATGTTTTACTGCAGTCTCTCCCTTAGGGATCTTTTTGTAGATATTGTTCCATTAAGTGTATGCAATTATCAACGTATATACGACATATAGATTTACAAACCAGTTGACTTGGCATGTATATACGTGTTGTAAACATTCACGGAGAGAGATCCTCGGCTTGAAAAAGAAGTAAAAATATGTTACATCATCAATGAGGGATACATTAGTTCTCAGAAAATGGAATATTTATGAATTCATTCCTAATGTTAATCAGATACCGTAGAACACCGTTAGAAAACGCATATATGTATTCACGTACCACGATTAATTTATTTTTCAAGCAACATTCAAACGGAAAAGGTAATTTAGAGTTTTATTATTATTAATTATATATTTTTAGCATTGTTTTTCTTTTTTTTCATTATTATTATTATTAGTATTAGTATTATTAGAAGTAGTAGTAGTAGTATAAGTGGTAGTAGTAGTAGTAGTAGTAGTAGTAGTAGTAATAGTAGTAGTATTAGTAGTAGTAGTATTAGTAGTAGTAGTAGTAGTAGTAGTAGTAGTAGTAGTAGTAGTAGTAGTAGTAGTAGTAGTAGTATTAGTAGTAGTAGTAGTAGTAGTAGTAGTAGTAGTAGTAGTAGTAGTAGTAGTAGTAGTAGTAGTAGTAGTAGTAGTAGTAGTAGTACATTAATCATGTCACTAATACTTACACGTCTGAGTACTGCAAGGCACCGTTGCTGCTAAAGCCTCCTGAAATAATGAACAAATCGAAACGTTTCAGTTTGCCCAATATAATGGACGTTTCAATAAATGTTAATCGTATTCAAATTCAATACACAATTTCTTATCCAGTAGAGATATAGATAATCAATCACAGAAAAAACACACACTATTTTTTCGCTATTTCTCTCGACAGGGCTTTATCAAGGTTTATGACTATGAAATCACAAATATTTGCATATTTGTAAGTTTCAAAGTAATTGTATAACAACGTCAAAACAAACAGGAAATATTTATGCATATTCAAATTGATTTGCAATATTATCAAATCATCGCACTTAGATTTCAAGTGTTTACCGGTTAAACTATTTCATAGAAAGAACACATGTATGCTGTTTGCGATATGCAGAAGAGATCGTGGTAATGTTTGTGATTTTCGATGAATAGAATTTAATATTTTATCAATAGCTATGGAGGAGTTTAAACTATCTTTGGCAAAACCCGGATCGGTCTATTAAACGTCCCTTTGCGTTATCATCATTTTCGTCGTGTTTAATATCTACATATATCTGTTTTATGAATCTATAACGAAACATATACGTTTCTTACTGATATCTTAAAAAGAAATTGTTAATCGTATATATATTTGACAATAGTAGTACATAGTGTGTCATGTATATCAACTTTGAGCCCTTTTATTTAAGTGTTGTTAATTTGGATGGATAATAGTTCATCACCAACACTTGTCGGTGAAATAGTTCTAAAATATATAATCGAGCATCAACCAAAAACATTATTATATCATGTGAACTATGTTAAAAGTCAATCACGTTATCATAAAGTAGACCGCGCTAATAACTAACTCAATTTGTAATAGGGTTGATATTTGCTAAAACGTCAATTGTTTAGAGAAATTAGTTGCCAAGTACTTATAGTGTTTGTGCATATTACCCACATATTTATAAATACGGAATTTGCCAGTTAAATCTCGTCCGGTGTTTGACCCGGCAATGACAGTTAAAAGGTCTCTTGCTGCGGTCAAGTACGGGGCGACAATTTAGTATGTGGTTATGTGGGCGATAATTATAGTCCAAATCTCGTTTGTCTATAAACTTGTTCAGTGCGAGACCTGCATACCATTACCTTGCACAGGAAAATTTCATAGACAATTATTGTCCAAAGTTAATGTGTTCACGTTTTTAAAGTGCGAGATCTAAAAAAAAAACATGAAAATTAAAATGTCGCGTTGTGGCATCGTCGCCGTCTTGTTCAGTAAAATTTGATTGGCGGAATCAGAATTTCGCAATAAATCGTATACATTGTACTTACGTCTAGCGTGTCGTAACCAATCATAAAACTTTCCTCGATGCCAAATCGCGACGAACACAACACCGAATAAGATAGCCAATCCAACAATTATAAGAACTATCCCCTTCTCTGAAACTGAAAAATATATATCAATGTTATACACTGGTTTATATTGGCGTTTGGTTTATTACCTCCGCCAAGTAGGTTATGTTTTGACGGCGTTGGTTTGTAAGCAAATTTGTTATGCACGAAATGTACTGGAAACCTCCGAGATAACTAGGATCATCCTCTGCATCCAGGGGTTGTTTAAGGGATTTTTTATTATTTGGAAGTCGTGCCAGTTGTTCATTATGTTGTACATTGATCGCATAGCGCATCTGGGGAATGTGTTGCCTTGGCGGAGGTCTATGATATCTACGTATTAATAAAATAGCGCATTATGTAGAACAGGTAACCTCAAAATGTGTAATATCGAAGAGACTTTGCGAAGTTATAAATTTAATTTAAACATTTTAACAGATAATTATACATATACTGTATGGTTTGGTTTTACTTTTTCATTCACTACGGATTTATTGTACATGTATGTAAATGCTTAAATGCTGGATTCCTAATAATGAGTGCTATAAACACTAATACGTATTTATACATGATCGTGTTTGGGTCGAATTAGTTGTAGCTTCTATCGTGTACCAATCGTTGTTGGTGATGTTTAGTTCCTCTTGTTCGTCAGAAACTATCAATGCAAATGTTCAAAGGCATCAGTTGTGGATATCGGCTGACAGATTTGTTTGGCGTTTAATGGAACTGAATTATTATTATCTGGTGTAACGTAGAGAAAATGATTCGGACTGAACATCTAGCAATATACTAGAACATGAAACTAAATAGTCAAATACGCGTTTTTGTGGGTATATCTTGTATCAGAACAACAATAATAAAGCATACAAACCAGTATATGTGTCGATGTACACAATATTGCTCTCGAAGGGTGAGTGACTTGGTTTCACGGTGGAACATTTCCATTGTTGCTCCTTCGCATTTGGTTGGTTTGAAATACTACAAATGACTTGATTTGCATTTCGGCAAAAACATTTCACTTCTGCAACAGGCAAAGGCATTTTGAAATCACAGCTCGCGTTAATATTTTTTAGTCCGATAATAGATTCCAAAGGGCCATGTTGATTTCTTTCAAAATTCAAATTTTATTCATGATCTCCAGAAACAGTACATACAATTTCCAGCGTGTTCTCATAAAGTTTGGTGACAGTTATAGTCAATTTCGGCCAAGCTGAAAACAAAAACATATGGCGATTAGAATAAGTATTCTTTAAACCGGATTTAACCTTGTTGCATGGACCATGTCAAGGCGGTAACCTCAAATATATGCAATATCGTTTGTGTCTTTGTAGTTCTTTTTCCTTTTTTCTGTGAGAAAAAATTGCTGATAGGAGCTTCTACTCTTTGTATGCATTCATAGTGTCTAAATAGTAAATGGTGTAGAATTAAACAGAAAATGTTTCGAAACTAAACAAAGGACATGCTAACTTGACCTTTAATATAACATACGATATACATGTTGCTAATTTAAATGACACAGTGCGCTTTCTCATACTGGAAGCAGTATTATTGTATGCATTTTCTTACTATTGATTCAATTTAACTTTATCAAGCCTAAACCACGATTCTTTCGTGTAGTGTAATTGTTTGACCCAACCATTAGCACTTTTTTGAATTTTCATGACATGGGATTCTCCCATGTAACACATATGGTGTATCATTTGCTGTGTAATTTTAACAAGAATCCGCAATTATGACAACGAATAACAGATAGTCGTCAAATAGTCGAGTTTCAATGTTCACATATTAGTCAGATATTCAACAAAACTGTCCATTAATTTAAAGACAAACAATAGCATAATTACTCTGTGCAAATACGAGTTAAATAGACATAATTTGGCGTTGTTTTGTTGTTGTTGTAGATGTTTTTATTTGTGTTGTTATTTCTTACTTTAATATTGTAATACAGTGAAATATACTTACATGTACCGGTAACACATTTAAGTCATTTGTTGTTTGCTTATGAATTACTTCGCGTATGTTTGTTTACAAAAAAAAAACAAGAACACTATTACAGCAGGTATCTATGTTTAAATTTGGATTCTTTAAATGAAAATTTAAGTACGTTTCATGTTCATTAACGGGAAACACGTGGTCATTTTATAACTTGTACGGGAAATCTGTGCAACAATCGAAAATGATACTTGCCGTCCTCAGCTTATTAAAAGTAAAATATATCAAATATTTCATTGAAGACATTTATCCACACATGTGCGACAACGGCAACTGTTTAGAGATTATTAGACTATTTTTACTAGAATTCACTCAGAAAGCGCAGCCCGCAGACAATTTATTTAATTCCTTATGCAATTAATTAATCCAGACGGTGACTCGATGCCAAAATTGCAGAAAGAAGTAGGCGATGGAAAGAAAGTGACTTACATATACTAGTCAGTCATATTTCAATCAAATCGATTATCGATCAAATGGCTATCTGAAGCATTTGACGTAATATATGTTGCCAGTTCAAATAAACACGATGCAAATAAAATGTCAAAACACACTACAAAGAAAACTGCGGCTTAAAGACACGTCACAGTGATTATTTCATTTTAGCTCCACAAATAGCAATATTTTATTTAAAAGCATTATAGATAAAATCAACCAAATGAAGTTTATTTTTAGGCTTCAGTTATTCTATTGTAAATTATCAATTGTAGTACCCTGAAACTTTCAAAAGCGCCGTGATGTCGTCTAATGGTGTTCACACTATTCTTTGCTTTCAAACGGAAACCATGTCTTACATGTATTTCCTTGTTAAACAATTGATATATAGTTAAGATATAGATTCTGGATTTTTAGAACGCTAACCAACGGAATTATTAAACCGTCTGCAAGAAGTTAATATTTTAAAACATATTCGCCTTCGTTTGTTCTCATCATTGTATTCTGGGAAATAAAACTACATTCCCATTTGTTTCCACCAAAAAAACGCAAGACTATGACCGGTTCCCTGACAACGTACAGTATAAGTGATAACGACAAATATGATAACAGCCAATACTTCTGTAAAACGAGTTATCAAACTGAATTCCATAAATAATATTCCATAAAATTTTCTACCAGGTTACGTTTACTTTATGAGAACATTTTATGTTAAATTATGTTTTTAATATATACCTATATGTCGCCAGTTTTACGCCGCACATATTGAGGAAGGACAAACAAAACGCTTCTTTGTCTGTTTATAGAATGCCGCTTCCCCAAATCAAAGATAATGGACACTTAGTGTACCGCGTCATCGATGTCTAATACAAGACGTTTTCCTGTCTTTCAGTGAAGCATTACAATCCGCCTATGCAATTATTTTAGAGCGATAAACTAAATTTATCATACAGGTATGTTGATATTGGCCCTATACAATTGTGCCTGATATATGTTTGTATATGAGGTCACTAGCCTTTATATCAGTCAATGTTTGGAGGTACGTAATATTACTTGGAATCAACTATACAAAACAGTATGTTCAGTCAAACAAGAAATCAGATTCAACAAAACAAACAATTTGATACCAAGAATGTATACAGTTTAATATTTTTACTCGTAATAAATCCCCAAAACGTTTTTTTTAATATTCACCTAAACCCGTACTTTGGTAGTAGTGTGACG
The DNA here is from genome assembly GCA_027627225.1 of Congeria kusceri. Taxonomy (NCBI): domain Eukaryota; kingdom Metazoa; phylum Mollusca; class Bivalvia; order Myida; family Dreissenidae; genus Congeria; species Congeria kusceri. Next base: position 12,393,633 of record CM051025.1, read on the forward strand.
CGATCGATGTAACAATAAATCATCCATACACAATTATTTAAATACATTCCAAATAAATGAACTAAAAGTCACTATACAGGATCGTTTTATTTTGAGCCTAAAATATTTTCTACCAACAAATGTAAAAGCTATAGCGAAAACGGATAATTTAACATTACGAAATGTTAATACTAAAGTATTATCCAGCCAACTTTTAGCAATCCATAAATACATGTACGTGAACGTGTAAAAGCCGGATCAGCAAATTCAGCGCTGCTCTTAGTTGTAAATAAAATTATATTAAAAATTACAGCTCATTTGGTGTCATTTTAAGAAAACCGTGGTATCGTAAAGAGACAAATATGTAACTGCCTGGTCTTATGTAATATATTAAGTTCGGCACAAATAATTTAACTGCTCGGCAAGCCCCGCCGTTATATTATTCTAAGCCTCAACACATATATTACACAAGTCCAGGCAGAAACCTGTTATTCTATACATAACCGCAAGTTTAAAACCGCATAGATTACACGCGACCGTATTAAAATAATTATGTACTAAAAGGTCATACTTTACATTTCTGAAAACGTCTTAACTGCAAAAACTAAAGCATCTGGACCAACCGAAACCAAACATTGTATCAAGAACATAAAAAGGAGTGCCTCAGCTGATTAGAACCACCGAATGATGTGTCACGCTAACAACTAGGCCAACTGGACGCGCTAACATTTAATACGCGTATGTAAACACTTTTAGTTGATTTTTCAACAATCCTGACAAAAGACGTTATATATGCTTTGTAATTTTATCGATTTCAATTGATGGCTATTCATAAACGGCAATTTATCCCCGACATATATCTCTGTCATGAGTTTTATTCCGCTTATTCATATTATGCCTTTTTACTTCTCTGTTCAAGAGTCAATATGTAAAAAAATTGTCCGTTACAACCGGGGTTGTATTCATTTCATCTGTATCTGAGTGATTGTATTCAGTTTAACAGCATCAACGTGTGTGTGATCAGTTCATCTGTTTCAGCATGTCTGTATACAGTCCAAATGTATCTGCGTGTCTGTATACAGTCCATTTGTATCTGCGTGTCTGTATACAGTTCATACAGTCCATATGTATATGCGTGTCTGTATACAGTCCATACAGTCCATATGTATATGCGTGTCTATATACAGTCCATATGTATCTGCATGCCTGTATACAGTCCATACAGTCCATATGTATATGCGTGCTTGTATACAACCAATATGTATCTGCGTGTCTGTATACAGTCCATACAGTCCATATGTATCTGCGTGTCTGTATACAGTCCATATGTATCTGCGTGCCTGTATACAGTCCATATGTATCTGCGTGTCTTTATACAATCCATATGATGTATCTGCGTGTCTGTATACAGTCCATATGTATCTGCGTGTCAGTATACAGTCTATACAGTCCATATGTATATGCGTGTCTGTATATAGTCCATATGTATTTGCGAGTCTGTATACAGTCCATACAGTAAATAAGTATCAGCGTGTCTGTATACAGTCCATATGTATCTGCGTGCCTGTATACACTATATATGATTCTTATGTATCTGCGTGTCTTTATACAGTCCATATGATTCTTATTTATCCGTATTCAGTCCATATGTATATCTGTGTCTGTGTACAGCCCATATGTATCTGCGTGTCTGTATATAGTACATATGTATCTTATGTATCTGCGTGTCTGTATACAGTCTATTTGTCTATGCGTGTCTGTTTACAGTATATATGTCTATGCGTGTCTGTATATAGTCCATCTCTATATGCTCAATTCATCACTGGTGTTTATATGCGGTTTCTTTTCCGCCGTTGCAAGTGTGCGACAAGAACGAACGCTTGCAGAACAGATACATAATAATCTTATTTTCGCATCCGCAAATACAATGTTCAAGACAATGCCAACATGATTTCAGTACGTAGTTAATTTTCAATATAAAGACTACACATGTTTGTTTTTTTTGTTTTCATTTTATTTATGAAAAAAACCATATAAATGCAATTCGAAATGCATTTTATTAACAAATAATGATACAAACTATACGAAAACATGAAACACAAACATAAATAAAACTTCGAGACGCATGCATTCAGTGAAGCTATGGTTTTTAGACCGGTTAAATGCGTATCGAAACTTACAGCTAATCCGCAATGTATCACAAATTACATATTCAAACACGTCAATATAAACAATGTAAAACTCCAACTTATTTTTAACATACGGTCCTGTATTTAAGGAAAGTGACTAATTGGCAATTGCCCATACAACACAGCACAATGCATAAACACACGTAAAAAACACACATATGAATCCAACAGGGATCAAAACCCTTGTCATTTTGATTACGCAAGGGTTATTATGTTTACATGTACGTTCGATAATTTGTAATCAGTTGATATTGTTTAAACAAATATTAAAAAGCTGAACAATGTAATACGATTCTGAAACTCATATCGCTAAATACGTCTCATTAAACCCGAGAAACATACACAAAATAAATATATCGAACTTTGTTAACTGCCATTGAAATTGTTAGAATAAATGCACCAGGAAAGGTTTTGTGTTAATATACAATGGACTATCAAAAATGTGGACACTTTTCATAAAATCAACACCCAAACACAATCTTTAAATGAAATCGTTATTGTGTATATTCGGCGAATTCAGTGTGTCGAAAACATGTGTATATCAATACATTTAAACAAATTAAGACACTAATACGCTAAGAAATATTAAAAATAACAACGAGTGATTAACGTTAGGCGTCATTTATAAAGTAGTTTAGCATGTAGACAAAGAACACTTCACCTTTATTTAATCAATTAACAAAACGAAATCCAAAATCCGTATTCTGTAAAATATACTTCGCCTTGTATTTGTAGAATTTGTTAGTCGGGTCAAGTTAGAAGCGATAGATTTTTAGCAACGTTAAATTGGTTATCTGTAAATAAACAACTGCTCTCAGTCGCGATTTTTAAACCACTCACAAATTAATAGACTGGCTAACACCCTCATTATGTTATTCTTCACATCAGAACTACAAATATTTGATTATTAGCCGATAAACTACGATAAATCGAAAGTTATTTCTTAAATAAGACGTCACACTTGTCCGTGTACATCCCACCAGAAGCAAGGTATTCCTGTCGTCGGTTACAACTCGCCACATTTTTATAGAATAGGTATATAGTTAGTGAGAACTAACCTAGCGATATTTAGTGAGAGATATCCGCGTGTTGATATTCAATGATGGGCGTTGGGTAGGTTCGACGACTGATACTGCCGGTTCCTCAGCCGTGCCAATTTCCAAAATTGTATTATCATTCATACTGTTCATCGCATGGGCTCTGTAAAACGAAAAATACATGTGTATGTGTTATTCCATTATTCATTGTGTATATAATAGTGTTACACAAACAATATTATTACGATAAACATTATACAATATACAATATGTTATTAGATATAAAACTACGGGATAATAAACATGATGGATACATTTTTGGCATTAAATTATGTCATAAGTTAATAATTATGATGTATTGTTGGTGCCCAGTCATCGACAGTAACAATGAGAATTGATGAAAGTTAACTATAGTCATATATTATTGATTTATTCAGAACAAATTAACCGTAATCCCATAAACGAAGCATCGGGAACAATATAACATCAGCATAAACATATACGAAAACAAAGGTGACATACTCTGGGAACAAAGTTATAACAAATGGGTCAATGTTTTAATGTTTGTGTTACCAAATGCTATTTAAAACAGTGTTGCCATTTCCAATTATGCAATCATTAAAAAATGAGTTTCTAATTGTCTAGAACAAACAATCATATATAACCCTTAACAAACACAAGCCAGTTCGATATTTATGGATTAATACAATGTTTGTTTTGTTTGTTTGCTTGGATTTTTTCGCCGTTTTTAACAGTATTTCAGTTATATTACGGCGGTCAGTACTTACACTTTTCCAGGGCAAGCTTAGCCATTCTGAGCGGTTAACCAGTACTTAGTGTACATACTTATGCCAGTAACTAAAAACTGCCGTACTTGAATCAGAGATAGGGGGAGAATGGCCGTAGAAATAATTTCATGACCAATCCCCACACAAGTTATGTGTCCGTGCTGGGGTTCGAACTCACGATCCCCGGATTGTCATTCAAGCGCTCTACCAACTGAGCTAGCCGGGCCCGGCAGGATTGATAAAATACTCATATGGTGAAAATTATTCCTGACATTATTATTTAACAGGAATATAATTCCTCATGTACATGTATGTGTGTCATTTGTATTTATACCTATTTTGGAAAGACGTATGAAAATGTGTAGTTTATCTGCACGTATGTACAGGCCCCTTTAAGGCAGATAACTTACTCTGTTGTAGACTCCACCTTTGAAACGCTTTGGTATGAATGGCAATCTGTAATTTCAAAATTTAGTTTGCTAATGTTTGCTATTAATTTGCACTTAAGAGGCATGCGTTGACAATTCTAAAATATTAAAAAAATATAAGTGGACACGTTTATTATGCATCATATATTTTATTATAATTATGATCTATAAATATGCACAATTTATATATTTTGATATGTCATTATATTCCCGTTTTCCCCATGTTATAATTTTGGTCTATTAATAGCCAGTCCATTTTCTCTCTTTGTATGATCGGCGTGCATTACATGACGTGTGTGCCGGGAAAAAAACAGTTATACATTAAATGCCGTATAACTTGTTACAGTGGTTGTTTTATAGTTATAACGTGTTATTGCGATGAAAGACCGACCAAGCATTTAAATGCCTGTATAATTATAGTAAAGATAATCGTGTTTTAAATGTAGATGTATGCTTATTTCAAATATGCTACGTTGTATTTCATCATTATTTTACAATTCATTTATTTTCTGTTGTTAACAACTTGCTCGAATACAAAAAGCTACATACACGTACGTGTCAGCTATTTGTATATTGTAGATATTTTAAACAGTTAGTGACCAGAACTATAGAATGTGATTGAATATTCAGCGGTAGAATGTAATATTCAATGGCCCACTAGTCAATAACTGTATAATATTTCAGTTTATTTGAAAGTCATTATTTTACCACAATAGGACTAAGAGTCAATACGGATAATCAATTAATAAATACATTTATGTAATTGTGAAAGATAATTAAATATTCTAAATATTATTGTTGTAAAGTCCTAGCACTATATGTTCAATTTGTACTAAAGTTCACTCCATGCAAAAGTAGAATTATTAATTGTAATGTATATACCAAAATTCACTACAAAGGTGTATTAAAAGAGTGTCACAGCTAGAAGAAATATTTGAATAGACTCAGCTTGGCAATTAACGAATGTTACTTAAAACAAAACATTAAATTTTCCTATCAATGTTTGTCATCGATGTTTGCTTTTTTTTTTTTTTACAGATTTCAGGTATTACAAACATGTATACACTGTCCTACGCGGCATGACCGAAAATAACCATTGGATTTATGTTGTTATCGTCTTCTACCTTATACATAACATGAAACACATGCGTACAGCAATACTGCTTTTGCATTTGTTTAGCATTTCCAAAAGAGTTTCTAAGTAATTAACCTCAATTTCTATATTACAATAGTAATTTATGTTATTACAGGTATAATAAATGTATACATATGAACAATCAGATGTTGAACTTCAACATTGTATACATTTACAACAATTAAATTTGCATACTACGCATAAAAAATGATTTATAAAGCAATCATGGTTAACTTGTACATTTGTATACACATTAAAGTAATATATATATATATATATATATATATATATATATATATATATATATATATATATATATATATATATATATATATATATATATATATATATATATATATATATATATATATATATATATATATATATATAATGTTAATAATATTAATATATTATATTAAACTAATTATTTTTTACTTATCTTGTATTTATTTACAACATAAATTACTTTTGTTGCAACGCTTAATTCAGCACAGCATACAGCTTAGGCAAACAGCCAACAGAATGATCTGGATTCCATCTAGTACAAATCCGATGAATGTCAGAGTGTTTTCTACAAATCAAACGTATTCTTCACAAACCACATAATAGGGATATTGTATGCATTAGTTATACTTTATGTGCAAACGATCTATATTAAGTAAGCAAATAAGTAAGTTACAATAAAATTAAGTTACAATAAAATAAGTTGTTGTTTTTTGTCAACGTAATACTTAAAAACAATGTCCGCAGTGTTAGCGCTTTTCGAAAAGGCACTTAATTAACATTCATATAATGCATCGCCATAGATGAATTCCTTAGAAACTGTACTTGTTGCTACTACTTATTTCAACGAAATTAACAGTTACATGTATTTTATGAAAAGAAATACGTTGCCTGTTGAGGACTTTTTCGTCGTTTTTATACATGTGTTGCTCACTTCCACGACAGCCAAATTCGTGACGTTGTAAGTCTCGTAACATGTGTACATCCCGTACGTATCTTCACCAACGTCAATTATAAAAATAATTCCACCTACGTCGGATTTTGCTGTCGCGTAACTTTGTGCTAGACCTTTCTCACTTAGATAACAACTATTAATATTCGTGCTACAAGCTGCGATAGTCTTTGTTTTGTTTGTCTTTTTATTCGTACATTTAAAGGATATATCGCTATTTAAAGTACATTCTATCGGTAAATGCGTGTCCTCTTTTTTCTTCGTTAATACAACTGCTGCAAAAGGATGTATTCCCACTAAAAGATAATAAAATATGATTTTAAATATTAATACATATATAAAAGCGTTGACAATATAAGAGGACAGATTTATATTTCAATTGATAACAGGCTTGCACAATATGAAATAAAGGAAAGACACAAAAAAATGCTTAGTATGTTAGCCGTTTTATGGGACTCTATGGGAATTGGAATTACTGGAATGTTACCTTTAAGAAAACCAGGGACCGACTCTGTATGGTCTATTTTTACTTACAATCACCATACATTTCACGCGAAAAAACGTGATTAGAAATCGTATTTGACATGTTTGCTACAATTTTTAAACCACACCTGTTTCTTTCCGGTAAAAAATGAAAGTACGGAAACTCGCCTTTGGCATCTCACAGCACATGAAATCAAGTTATAACAAATATTTACACGTTTTATACTTTGTTAATGTCCAATGCATTAAAATAAGTGTAAATAAACTGGTAATTTGACTGGTTTATATGATTTAGGTACGAATTTTAGCTCACGGTTCCAACACAATACATTTACTGAAAACGCAAGCCAGATGGCTTATCATTTGTCAGACTCAAATGCGTTTTTGAAAAAAATTTACTAAGCGTATCGACTTGAAATTTTGCATGCGTGGTACAGGTAGGTTAATCATGATAGCACAATTTTGAGTGTTCTTTAAGGTAAGATACCAGTAAATCATTGTTTATCCCTCCGTGGTCCATTCGAAAGTAGTGCATATTATTAAATAGTTCCCTTTCTCTGCTAATATCAAAGCCATTAAGCAATCTGAAACATGCCTGTTGTGCTTGTTTTTTATATTCCATGTGTGTCTGGAACATTTTGGTGCATTTCATTGGAAGCTATCTTGACATATGAACTTTTAGGGTGTGCTTACAGTGGTATGGGGCTATTGTCGAAGTAACATGGCATCCCTTTTTGTTGCAATTTTTGGAAGAGGAAAAATTCATCTTTAAATTGATACCAGGCTTTCACAATCTAAAATAAAGTAAAGGCTAGACAAATGCTTGGTAAGTTTGCCGTTTAATAATGGGACCCTATGGGAATCGGATTTACTGGTTTCTCGATCTCATTAAAATCATCTCCAGTCTGACGCTACTACGTTATCCGCTGACTGGATCTGATGACTTCGCATTAGGGGTCACGTTCAGATTACCTTTTCAGCACCAGTCTAACTGCTGCCTTCACATGTTGTGGTATAACTTCATATATAGCCCACAAATAATATGCACGAACTTAAAGTGACCTTTGGATGTCTACTCGCCTAAGGTACCACTATATCCATTGTTATCCCCGTGAAAATTAACTGAAAATGATTTATTTGCGAGGATCAGCTGGTAATGCATCACCTTTAAAAAACCGTGGCCAAACACTTTTAGGATTTGATTTTAAAAAGATTGCTGGTATCTAACCTTTACAGCATATCCGCGAGTGTATTATATTTTAATGAATAAAGTTAAGTTTGAAATACGGCTAGAATATCAATGCAAGGTCTCTATGAATAGACGTTTGAATGGGCTGTCAATCGGACGCTAATTACATGCATACCGGCGTGTGGGAGTTCGCATGAGACGCTAAACCGAAGTGCAGTGTACTAGGGGCACTAACAGACCAAAGGTCGCCTCTGGAACAAGGCGTCTCCTGTACTTGTACTATTCCCCGTAACCCAACTAACAAGTCCGATTGAAAACAGGAATATCTATATGTTGATTTGAAAATGTATAGTGCAGTTTTCTAATATACACTCTGTTTGCATAGATAAGCCTATATCGATCAACAATCACACTTGCGAGTGCTTTGGTAAAGTAGAATGTGTTTTCTGAAAGTAAATATAAATAGAAACGACAAATAAAGTCTACCTGATTTATATATGTTGTTATTAACCGTAGCACACCAAAGTACCGGCTCCTGATCAGCGAATGTTCCAATGTTCAGCGAAGAACATATGCACCATGTTATTTAGTAAAAAAATATGAAATTGATGGGACTTGGTGCCAACTTGTTTTAAGCCCCTTCAATTTTGATGTTATATCTGTCTTATTAAAGCAAACCGAGGTTGCAATTTGCTGTTGTTGCGAATGGACCATTTTATTTTTTTGCAAGTTTAGATATTTATAGAGTAAAGGTCTCTTTTTTATTTTCAAACTCGAAAGTAACCATCAATTTTACCCAATAGCCGGAACTCTGGTTTAAGTTTGTTGAGTACTTCTAGGACAAACACAAAAGATATAATGCTATAAAGTTAAAGCAATACCTGCAACCAACACCAATATACATAACCAGTACCGGCGAATCATATCCAGAAAAAAAAATATTTATTTGCATTAATGTCATATCGTATTAACGGGAAATTACTCTTCAAATAATTCACGCAGTTTCGAAATCAGTGCATTCTTACAAGAAAGACAAAATAATATAACTTTTGTATTGTGAAAACAAATCGAATTAAGTGTAAACACAATGATAGTAAAATTTTTAATAATTGCTAAAAAGTGACGCTGTTTATCAAAGCCTTCCTCTCAGTTACGTATGTGTCTAAGTTTGACTTTGTGCTCATTTCAGTTTTATTGATTATTAGTATACATTCATTTCGTAATTGAATTAAGATATTAAATTGTAATAAATATTTAAATAAATCACAAATTATCTAGTTCATCTAGTGGGATTCATAATTGTCACGTACAGGACTGTTGTTAGGGTATAGGTTATCATTTGATTTTAAGTCATACATTTCATGGTAGATCTAGCTACAAAGGTAGATAATAGTGGCATATACCATATATGTTTATTTAATTGTATTTTATTATTATTTTTTTGGTATTTCAAATGTTTAAAATAAATTATCTGCAAAAACAAAAGCCTGAACACTTACATATATAAATATTATATCAAGAAAATAATGAAAAAAGAACGTATGCCTGTGCATTGAATCAATTTTGTATTTCACTGTTCCGGCCGGATTTATGAGAAGCATGTAAATCAACGTGAATTGTAACACTACGTGTTTCGAAAAATCGTTACAGACTTTTTATAATTAACCCATTGCAATTGATGTTTATTCATAAACACATATTATTTCAATACATTTCTTTTTTAGGCGAGTTATTTCCCTTTTTTATATATAACGTACTTTTTTTTTACTTTGTGACAATCATTCAGGTTATTGCAAGATTGCCAATCCAATTAAGCAACTGTCTTTATATCTGTCTAATCGATATTATTTATATTACTGTGTAATAATTACATCCGTATTAAAATAAACGTGCTTTTTTGTATTCCACTGTGATTAAAAAGTTTTAACCTAGTGAATATTCTGTTGCATTATGTTGAAATGCAGAAACTTGTATCGACAAGTAAGTACAATTTTCGTTGAAAATATTATTCTGAAATGACTCACAAAAATGTTCTGTCGACACAAATAAAATTGTCCGTTATTAATTTGGCAGTAAATAACTCGAACAAGAATAGTAAGCATTGCAATTTCAGAATGTGTCGGCTGATCATGTCAGAATCGAAATGTGTTTTGCATTGTCGTTGTTTATCTATAAATAAACAACAACTTGTCGTTTCGATGCGCGTAAATTAAACAACTCGAACTAACACTCTCGTGTTGTATTTCTTACGCACCAGAACTCCAAATCGTTGTTGATTAGCCGATAAACAATTCATAATCGAACAATAGTTTTTGAATAAAATCCTGAATTTATTACATTTTAAACTACATTGTAAGGCTGACTTTACGGCATGCATTTATTGACTTGATTTGATGACGTAACATACAACAATTTTAATACGTTATATATTTGTCAACGTTATCTCAATATCAAAGGTTGTTTCTACCTAGTTCAAAACAGGTTTCCTTTATTTCGAATTTATTATATAACTAATGATTTATGACAAGAGGTAACTAAATTAACAGTAACAAACTACCACAGCAGAAGTTGTAACAAAAGCAAATGTAACAAAATATAATAAATGCCATTGTATCAAAGAACCTACTTACCTTCCTTGTTTGATTATTAAATCAACGATTTGTCCTTCCGAGTTGAGCAAGCAAACTGAACGGCTATAGGCACTGTTATGTTCAAAATCGATAAAAAGTGCAATTTGAATAATTAACGTCGCATGTCTACTCCGATTGTATTTGATAGACAAAATATACTATCGATTTACAACCGATCGAAGTTTCGATTCAAATACAACTGTTCTGATGGAATCCGATAATGATATTTTACTGTATTGTAACATTTAATCGATTAGAATAAAGTACGGTATAATCAAACGGGAAAAAAACGAATTTATCGAAAAATGTAAAAATCGAAATAAAATAGTGAAAAAGGATGTTTTCGTCCATCGTTTATGTTCATGAATGCAGGGCCCATCGAATAATAGTTTGTTCATGAACACAATGGTAGCAGAACGAGGTTAAATACGTCATAATGGTTGTGCTGTCCACTCGGTAAATTGAAGTTTTCAGGATTCGGACAAATCGTTATCGGATAGACAATTGTCTATCCAAAACAATGTGAGTTATGTGTGACACGTATTGAAAATATACTGCAAATATACTGTACACAATGCATAGTCAGGTAGTGAATCAAAATACCATAGTATGGAAGTGGAACTGATTACACTAAAGCAAGAAATGTCAAGAACAAAAGCGGTTTTCACTAGAAAAAGAAATCAGTTATTGGAACTTTGTAAATCTGATGATGTTGTCCAAGATAAATTATGTAAATTGGAAGAGAGTATGGATAGTCACATTGCACAAACAAATGAAGTTTTATACATTTTTTAATGCAGAGACAGAACTAAAGAAATGAACCAAATATCAGAAGAAATATCTGAATGAGAAAACAAATATGATGAAGCAGTATAAGAATATCACACTGCTCAGAGTGAACTGAAAAGTAACAATATTACCGTCGGACATCATGGTAATCCAGATGGGCATGACAATATAGGAAAAGACATGTGGAAGCAACTTAAACGGGTAGCAATCCCAGTATTTCAAGGAGATATTAGTAAATACAAAGGCTCGAAAGCGGCGTTTATGGCATGTATAGATGGTGCGCCAGCTACCGATGAGTACAAAGTATTACAATTGCGCCAATGTCTTAGGGGGAACAGCTTTGAAAGCAATCGATGATCTTGGTCACTCAGCCTGTGCATACAGTGCAGCTAAGGACAGACTAGACAGAAAGATTGGTGGTGAAAAAGAAGGAAAATTGTTAGGTATTTGGAAGAACAAGACACATTCCCTTTCATATAGGAGGAGAATGCAAAAAACATTGAAACATGTGCGGGTCTTCATAAATTTAAAAGAAATTGGTCATGAGGAAGATTTAAAATATGAAATATTATATCTAAGACTTCAATGGAAAATGCCGGAAACAATGATCACCAGATATCAAATATGGATACATGAAAACAAAGAATCTCCAAATGTAGAAACCTTGCGAAATTGGGTTAATCAGGAGGCAATGTTTTATATAGCACCCGAAGAAACCAAATATGGTTTAGATGGAAAACATGACAAATCACAGCGACAACAACGAACAATTTTTACAAACAATAAACCATGTATTGTGTGTGCAGGGACTTGTAAAGGCTTATGGGAGTGTCAAAGACATGAGTATTCAAGAAAGATAGATGGCAAAAAGCTAAAGATTTAAAAGTATGCTTTCGATGTTTGAAAAACAGCCACATAGGATCAGAATGCAGAAATTACAGAACATATGCATTGAATGGATGTACTAAAGTGCACCATAAACTTCTATATAAAGATCCCATGAATGAAGTACATGAACTTAATCCCAGGGTACCAGAATTCACAACTCATAATAGCAGAGTGCCAGAATTCACAGTTCATAGCAATAGCAGACGGGATTTCATGGTTTTACGAACTGTACCATTAATTCTTAAATCTGGACGAATAAGTATTGAAGTCAATGCCTTGTTAGACGATTGAAGTACTAAAACGTATATAAATGCAGACATCGCTGATGAATTGGGCTTAAGTGTCGAAATAAGAAATGTCACAGTGAATGTGCTTTATGGACATGTAAAAACCTTTGAAACTATGCCAGTTGAATTTGAATTACAAAGTGTCGATGGACACACATGCTATAAGTGTGATGCATTACAACAAACATAGTTACAGGGAACATGTCAGTTATGGATTGAAATACATATGCGAAAGACTTTCCGCATCTGAAAAATATACAATTTCCAACAGTCAATAGTTCCAGACCAATGGTTGATCTTCTTATAGGATTAGACCATCCAGAAATACAACAGTGCATTACAGAAGTGTATTGCCTACCATGGGAGCCTTTTGCGAGATTGGGGCCGTTATCTTGGACTTGTGTTGGTAAACCACAAAAGGCAGAAAGTGAAGTGTTCACCACATACTTCCTCCAGAATGAAAACATTGGGTAATGTTACGAGAATTTGGGAAATAAAAGCACACGGAACTGTAAACAATGAGATGAGCACAAATTCTCAGTGCTTGACAAACAGCTTGCGAATAAAATTATACAGTCAATGAAGTACGATGGGAAAATGTTTTGAGTACAACTTCCTTGGAATGAAAACAAAGATAGTTTGAAGAGAAATGAATTACTGGGATCAAAGCGTTTACTGAACAATGAAAACAAATTAAACAAAGCACCAGACATCATGGACATTTATGGAAAAACTATTGAAACCTACTTGGAGAAGTGTTACATAAAGAAAGTTGATGAAAATGTGGATGGATGGCTTCTTCCTCATTTTCCAATAGTACGTTTGGACAAAGAAACAACTAAAGTCCGAATTGTGTTTGACGCCTCGGCGAAATACGGTTCACTCTCACTCAACGATGCTATTCACCAAGGACCAAAAGTGCAAAATAATATATTTGAAATTTTACTCAGATTTCGAAAACATCCAGTAGCCTTGATATGTGATATACAGGAAATGTACTTGCAAGTGGCAGTGAAACAGTCTGATAGGCAATACCTGAGATTGATGTGGAAAAATAAAAACAATGAAGTTGAAACTTACCAGTTTAATAGAGTGGTATTTGGGGTGAATGCCTCTCCCTTTCTTGCGCAGTGTCGAGCTAGAGAAAATGCCTAACATTTTAGTGATGAATTTCCATTGGCTGCAGAAACCGCACTCAAATCTACATACATGGATGACAGTTTAGAATCAGTGAACGATGAAGAAAAAGGCTTAAAACTGTATCGGCAGATATCGTCATTGTTGATGAAAGCTGGAATGTTTGCCCGAAAATGGCTGTCAAACTCTACAAACATATTGGAACAGATCCCAGAGAAAGATCAAGCGCAATAACTCAAGATACATTCAGATGAAATGCTGGGAAAGAAAACTCTTGGAGTGCTGTGGCAAGCAAGACGTGTCCACGTACAGAGTGAATACAGACAAGATAAAGAGCATTGTACTAAAAGAACTATATTGAAGTTAATAGCTGGTCTGTTTGATCCAATAGGCTTTATGGCGCCATGCATTATTCAGGGAAAAATTCTTATGCACACGATGTGTTGTGATGGTTATGATTGGGATGAATCATTTAGCTGTGAATTGAAAGGAAGAGTGGAAGAATGTTTGAGATGTTTACCATAATTAGATGTGGTGATGCCAAGATCATGGCATATTGTGCTGTTGCATATGTAAGACATGAAATGGACAATGGTAATACAGACATTTGCTTTGTTAGTGCAAAATCGAGAGTGGCTCCACTGAAATCGATAATTATTCCCCGTTTAGAATTAATGACAGCAATCATAGGACTGAGACTTGCCCTTGCAGTAGCAAAAACTTTGAATGTGGATATGAAGCAGGTCACATTTTGGACTTACAGTTCAATTGTTTTGTGGTCAATCCATAGAGAAAGTCGCACATTCAAACCATTTGTGGAAAATCGTGTTGGAGAAATACACAAATGTAGTCAGCCAAATCAGTGGCAATATTTTCCAACTTCTGAAAATCCAGCTGATTGTGGAATTGCTGCATGTGAATTGGTCAAAAAGGAGCTGTGGTGGAAAGGACCTTTATTCTTAAAAGAAGTTTCAGATACTTGGCCAGATAATAAAACATGCGATGTTAATATTAACAATACAGAAATGAGAAGAAAGGCAGAGAACATTGAATTAATGTGTGCTTCACTGGTAACACACAAGATATATTAAAACCAGAAAGGTATTCAAATTGGTTGAAGTTGACACATGTACAAAGCTTGGTCCTCAGATTTATTAATAATCTCAGAAGTGAAAAGAAAATAGAAGAAACAGTGAGTTGCAAAGGATAAATCATAGCAGCAGAAGCAGTGCTGATACAAAAAGCACATTTTGAACGTTTCCATGAAGAATATGACGTGTTGTCAAAAGGAAAAGAATTGACCAGAAATAGTAGACTTTTACATTTGAATCCTGTAATCGACGAAGAAGGATTAATGCGCAGTAATAAAAGACTGAAATATGCCGAGTTCCTATCAAATGATGCAAAGTTTCCGATAGTATTACCAAGAAATAATTGGATAAAAAAAACTGATTGTGAAACACTATCATGAGCTCAATTATCATAGTGGAACTAATCAAGTTCTGGCATCTTTATCGTCCAGATACTGGATTGAAAGTGCTCGGGAAGAAATTCGAGAATGGGAAAAGCAATGTAGCTTCTGCAAACTTCGAAACAAAAAACAAGCTATGCAAGTTATGGCTCCATTTCCGGATATCAGATTACATATGCCATTGAGGACTTTTGCGCATACAACAGTTGACTTTGCAGGGCCATATATATTTCAATTCAAGGTCGAGAGAATACCCAAGAACACAAGAGAACTGTTGATGGCAATTGCAATTAAAATATAACTTACTTTATATCGATTCATTTAAGTGTATGTACATTTATCGCTTTGAACATTAAGCAAACAAATTGCTTAATTTCAGTGTGTGAACTGTTGAATGTGTGTCTTTTGATTAAGCAATACATAAAGAACTTCATTACTTCTTTTGCAAATATAAATGATATTATATTAATTTGTATTGCATGTATTTTTTATAAATGTGTATTTCATAATTCATGTAGCAAGAAAAAGTTAACGATTAACTTGCACATTTGCAAATTATATATCATGTAATTCATGTTATGTTTAATTTTGCAATTAATTTATAAATAATAGCAAAATGTTGATTGTTGAAATTAAAGATCTACGGAAAATACGTTAAATTACATAGTTTAATTAAATATGTACATTATTTAAGCAATATGAATTGTTTGTGTACAATATAATTCTATGAAGAATGGATTTCTTGAATTAGCTATTTAAATGGTAATGACTAATGCTAAATTGGATGTAACAAGATTGATAATGTTTTCTATTTAATATTATAAACATTAACCTAAGGGAGGTAGCTTTCAAAACATAGATATCATTGTTGTCTTTGTATAATTTGCTGTTTTCATAGTTAATAGTTTACTTATTTACTGTTGATGACAGTATTGATTGGTAATCGTTTCATATTGTTATATTTACAGTATTCATTTGACTTTGAAATTATAGGTTGCAACTAAATACTTAACATTAGTAAATTGCAAGTAGTGATATGAACTTGAATTTACTTACATAATTATTTAGGAAAAGTGGTACGATGATAATAAGTTGTGTGATTACTGTTTTTTTCTCATAGTTTGTTATCGATATACGATGAAAAGAATTATAAGTATTGCATTATTGATTAAAACGATAAAAAGTTAATTGATGATGTATTTGCAAGAAGGTTGATGGATTGACCCATCAACGGGGTGGGGAATGTTCTGAAGGAATTCGATTGTTATAATTTCCTGGATTGTAACCTTTAATCGATTAGGAAGATAATACGGTATGATCGAACGGAAAAACGAGTTTATCGAAAAAAGTAAAAACAAATCGAAATAAAATAGTGAAAATGGAAGTCTTCGTCCACCGTTTATGTTCCTGAATGCAGGGCCCAACGAATAATAGTTCGTTCAAGAACAATGATGCTGATCACCATGACTATCATCATCAAACAGTATTCGGCAATAAAACGGACATAGATAGCCTTCTCATCAGTAATCTGTAATAATTCAGCGCAGTTGTCGCAGTAGCCAATAACCCTTATGGTTATAAACTTTCGAGGCTAAACATTAAAATCGGTTGTTATTCAAAGATAGACAAAATTTAATTGAACTTTTGAATATTTCCCACGGTAACGCAATTATTTAAGTAATAATAATAATTTAGTATAAGACGATGACAAGTTTGCAGTTACTTTTCGTGCATGAATATAAACAAATATTAAATAGTTATCTTGTTAGTATACATATATTAGAAAACGTCCCTGTATGTATCAAACATTATCGAGTATATAGCTACTGTAGATAATTGACTTATTGTTTATATCAAATATAACAACCTTAGAAAGTTTATTCTGTCCGAATTGACCAGTAGATACGTGTCAGTCAAGGAACGAGTTGACCAATTTGGGTTTATATTTCTGTGGTTAATTATACCACATGGTTGCTTAATCCAATCAATTTACTTACAATCCTTGGACAAACAAAGCAATATTACTATTCCGCAAAGGAATGAATGTATTAAATTGTAGCGATTTTTCTAGAACCCTAAAAAGAGTAAGGTGCAGCCAAAAATGGGACAGGAACCATTTTGGCTCAGAAGGGCACTTTTATTCGCGCGCGTAACGTTTGCGCTTTGTTGTTGTTGTAGTTATAATAATTATAATAATAATAATAATAATAATAATAATAATAATAATGTTAATAATAATAATAATAATAATAATAATGATAGTAATAATAATAATAATAATAATAATAATAATAATAATAATAATAATAATAATAATAATAATAATAATGATAATAATAATAATAATAATAATAATAATAATAATAATAATAATGATAATAATAATAATAATAATAATAATAATGATAATAATAATAATAATAATAATAATCATCATCATAATAATAATAATAATAATAATAATTTTGTTGGAAATACATTTATTTTCATTTCATATTTAATATATTTGTTTATCAAAATACATTGAAACTTAATTATATAAATGTACCAGATATTAATTCTACACAAATTGCATTGCATTGTAATAATTGAATTATGTATTTGATAGTGTTTAAAAGATCAAGATTAGTAAAAATAAAAATAAAAAATGATATTTTTGGATTAGATATATAATTTTTTTATTTAAAAATATTTCAATATTAGTTCAGTTAATCAATTGGTATCAAATATAAACCCAAGTTAAACTAACCATGTTTAAAAAAAATTTGTTTCAAGCCAAATACAAGGTAAAAAAGTCACTGATAAGGACCATAGAATTTAAGCATCCCACATTGTTCGTCCGAAAATATGGCCACTCGCAGAAAAATTGTCCTTTACTTTA
>CM051025.1:12416898-12469398 GCA_027627225.1 Congeria kusceri
TAATTGCACAGCACTATGGCTGCATTTGTCCAGGTCTGCCAGCCCCTGTGATTCATATATATCTTACCTGTTAGACTAAATTATATTATTCGCCAGGAGACGTTTTGACTATGTAAACTATTTTAATGCGTTTATCGGGGACAGTCCGACCGAGAGGCGTCGGACCCCTTCCGGTAGGAGCGCTTTAGGTTCCCGTGGCTGCTTGTTTAGGTCAAAGCATCAATGCTCTAACCGTATGGCGTAGAGACATTGTGCTCCAGGAGACATTTTGCCTATACTAGTATATCAATACTAATATACATGGTTAGTATGGTATCGTTGCGTCATTCCTAGCTTAGCGTCTTTCTCGGAAACAGACGTATCGGGCTACTTCCAGTATGAGCGTTTAAGGTTCCCGCGGCTGTTTACTCAGGTCCGGTCATCGAGGCTCGAACCGTTGGCAGTAAACAAATTGTGGGGCAAGAGACGTTTTCACTGTACCAGAAGTCCCCGCAGTTCCAGTAATAAATTGCGCTATGTATGGTTTTACGTATTGTGCTCCAATGCGGTATCACAGCCATTGAATTGAAAAGTGCTGATGGTTTCTGATAAACGCGTGAAATTAAACATGTAGTATTTAATTCTATGGCGATTAGAAGGAAATTGTAGGCATATATAGTTTCAAAACGGGTCAGCTTTGTTGCGTATGTTCGACTTATCAAATAATAACTATTTGAAATATGTTGTAACTTATGATCAAGAAATTGATATTATGTACACTGTTTTAAGTTTAAAATTTCCTTTACAATTGTATTTTAGCAGCAATCGATTTAAAACAATCCAACTCTTGTTTGTGTATTCACATGTATTTCGTAAATACTTATTCAAACTTGCGAAATGTTACACGAGATCTCAAGTTATTTGTTTTATTTTTATTTATAAATTATTAAATATATAATACAATAGCAATAAGTACATGAAATACGGTAATTTAATTACTCGTACATTTCTTCATTTGTGTGTCGTCATCAACTGAGTGGACTGACGTGTGTACCAAATTTAAACGTTTAATCGGGTTTCACGAAAATACCATAATTATATGAAATATTGAACTAACCTCATTTTATCATTGACTGATTGATAGATGACACAATGAATCGACGTTCGAATTAAGCATAATATGTAATAATATGTAATAATTGTATGAGCACTTTAATATTAAAACTAGCTGAAACAAAATGTACTGTATCGGTCAAGCGCAATTGTCTCACAGATTCTACTCTACTAATCATGCGTTTAAACAATGGAATTCTGATATTTTAGGCGCTGAATAGCAAACTTTAATCAGTAATACATAACGTAGATAGCACATGAGAAAATATACTTTCCTTTCAAAATAAAATAATCCCATTTTAAAAGTGGGAAAATTGTTCCATCTTCAAAAGTGGCAAAAAATTGTCCACTGTCTGAAGTGGGAAAAAAATCCAGTGGGAAAATTCAAATTTAAAAAATAAGAAAACGCTTATTAAAATACTCAGAAATATAAAATAATACAATGTTTTAACTAGCCCAAGATATTTCTTCTAGTTATTAAATAAAATTACATGTTTTTCCCCCCTGGATTTGTTTTCCCATTAAAAAAAGTGGGATTTTTTTTCTAATCATACTTTTGAAACGAGAATTAGTTCAAACAGTTTAACAGCGCTTAATATGAATATATATGTATAAAAAAGCATATTTAAAAAAATAAAACATCACACGGGACTTTTTTTCCCACACAAAATGTAGGAAAAAATCCCATGGAAAAAAAATCCCATGGGAAAATGAAAGTCCAGAGGGAAAATTAAAAAATCCCATGGAAAAGCTAATTTTGCACACACAAAAAATAATGAAAGAAATGCAAATTTTATGTGAAAAACATAAATTATTGATCACAATTAAACACCTTAATGTACACTTATGTAAAATAGTAAGATCTGACATAAACAGGGTACTTAAGTTTGCGAAATTTCGTTTTCGCAAAGTTTTTCCGGTGGCCGTTAAATCTTAAACTTTCTAATTGCATTCTTTCAAAACAAACACTGGATAATAATAGGCTGTGTGGCATTTGTTCATTCCATACCATTGATTTTGTTTAAATATTAAAAAAAACTAAGCTTAATTTATACGACGCAATCGTCATGAAAACCATTCTTTAACAAGCGCATATACATGACTTTATTTCATCAAATTTACATCATTTATTTTGTTGTGTTTCCTCTTTTGTTCAACTATTGATTTAAATTTGTAATGGAACATTAGTCATGCACATGCCTCTTAACACATCCCTTCCTGTCATCGCCACAACACCTTGCCTCAAACAATTTTAGCGATTGACTAAAGTCAAGGGTTTAAGGCCTAAACAGTGCATAATACATCAATCAGCAACGGTAAGTCATTAAACACCGATTTTTCGTCTTCGCAGGATGTACACACATTCAGAAATTGTAAAAATATAACCAGTCGTGTATCATCATTGTATAGTTAACTGCAAGTACCTCTTCATCGGTTTAGTTAAGATGTTGTAACCTATGACCGAAACGATGACTTATTTGTTCCCAAAACATGTACACTATTTCATCAGTGCATGTACTGTTTAGAATACATACATGCCAATAAATATTCTCAAACAATACATATTGGAGTTTTCGTCAAACATGGCGAACAAAAAGCCAACGCATAGCGACATTTTTCATGAATAATTAAATTGACATAACTTATACATGATTTTGTATGTAACTTGATATGGCGACAGTTTACGTAGAAATGCAGAAATTTATTTACATTACACATGCACACACATTCACACTGTTTTCAATATTGCATGCGTCATAATAATTTACATACACATTTGTCAATATAATTACAACTGTGTTAACCAAACATACATATAATTATGTTCCAAACAGATGCACAAGCCATTGAATCGTGGCACTGCTTCAAACGAAAATATCATAACAAAGTTCATACATAGGGAATTATAAAATGGATATCACACATAATATTTAATATGTACACAACATTTCTTAACACATGGCAAAAATAAAAAAGCATTAGTATTTAATTGGACGCATGCTAGTATAATTTATTTACAGAAAAAATTTGAATTGTTTTGTCGCTTGGCTATAGGTGCCGTTGTCGACCAGACAGGGCGTTCAGTACTCATGGGCTGTTTTCTGTTTTGTCTTCAGTTACTACAGATAAAAACAGTATAAACAGCCACAGAGATATTGTCGTTTTTCTAATCAAGTTATAGGTTTTGCATTAACGCTGTAAACAAATCGTAATGCAAAACATACAACTATTTATAGAGATTGAATTATATACAGTGTAGTTAATACGTTATTTCACCACCTGTTCCTTCTCTTTTGGCCTTCTTGACAACGCTGTAAGGATAGTCTTCGGGCGCAGTTCTTGAATAACTCATTGCAGGCCTGTTTCAAAAAGGCAGTGACGCCATATATGTACATTAATAATTGTAATATACTGTGAACACAATTACACATAATGCATTAAGCAACCGTTTTAGGTGTACAATTATTTTGGATCAATTTTCAATAAAATATTGTTCCGAGTAACACACAAATACAATCAGTAATTACCTATCATCATTTGCGACTTGGTCTACAAAGTAAATATGCACAGTAATGATATTCACGCGGCTTTGCATCAGATCAACAATATGTTTGCCCATTGTACATTATCTTAAATCGCATCACGCTTACAATAAAAACAAATGTTTGTTAAAACAGGAAGTGCATACGATCATGTTTTGTATAATGCTAAAGATACGTTGTACTTCTGACATATATATAATAAGTTTAAACAGAATACTCATTTAACAACGAATTATCCCCTTTTTAAAAACTCAACGTTATAAATATCTGGGTGTTTTTGTATATGGTTCTTCACCGCTTATAAGTTAGTTGTAAATAGATTATATTACAACGCGTCAATGATGACTTACCAATGCCTTTCTTGTTCTTCTTGTTTACTTTGCTATAAGGATGGATAACGGAGGTAGAACACAATGGCGCTGGTGGAACTGTTCTGTTAAACAATCAGCACATCATTAATGATAACGTTCATAAACGTTAACGTACACAGGCAAATAATCGGTATATTGTGTAAGCTTAGCATTGGTATCAAAGGTACCAGTCGAGGTATCGTGTGCGCTCACTTGTGTTTTCTTGTTCACAGTTGAGTATAGAGGGTCGACCTTTTTCACAACTGAGTATAAAGGATCGCTATTGCTTCCACTGTTGTAACCGCACAGTGGATTATCATTGTTTGCATTTCTGCTTAATGGAATATCGCTGTTTTCAACTGAGTAAAGTGGATTGTTTGCAGTTAAATGAATGTCGACTTTCCTCACTTTTTAGTAGAGTCGATCATCGTCATCAAACGTTGTAACATTGTTAACGGTTGTGTATAGATGGTTGTCTTTGTACGTTTTATTGTAAGGCGGTCTGTCCATTTTAACAGTTGTACACTGTGGATCAACGTTGTCCATATCTGTGTAAAGTGGATCGCCGGGTATTTGTTGCTCTCTGTTTCAGAAACTTTGTTCAATAAGAATTTAACAAGACTACAAAAACATCATGTCTTCTGAGGTCAGTTCGTGTATCTTCATGTACCATGTCTTCTGAAGACAGTTATTGTAATTAAAACGCAAGACAGTCGCATGTAATGCATACAAATTAAACACCTAACTTGAAACTAAAGTCTCATTATTTGTTTAACAAATGCATTCTAAACGTCATAATA
Organism: Congeria kusceri; assembly: GCA_027627225.1. NCBI lineage: Eukaryota > Metazoa > Mollusca > Bivalvia > Myida > Dreissenidae > Congeria > Congeria kusceri. Next base: position 12,421,684 of record CM051025.1, read on the forward strand.
ATGCATTGAAAATTATCCGGTAAGAATAATCTAAATTGATTTACCTCGTTACAGTATAGCCACATGCACCCTCATCTGCAATGTGTATACTCTATCCGCATATATTGGTTTTCATATAACTACCCATATGTTATTTATATAAAATGTGAATATCACATCTAGAGTGCAGATATATACATGTAGCTATGCTTAAATTATTTCATGGATTTACACACATACTTGCAGACTAAACTAAAAGTTGCAGTGAATCGCGTCAGTTGCGTATTAAACAGAATTGACGTCTGTTTTTATTTGGAAAATTGTACGAAATAATTCTAAAATGAAAAAGTATGAGAACAATATCTAAGGGAAGCATATATTATTATTTGACCTGAACCAATATGTGTATTGTCTTTGACGCTGCTGTACAACGGATCATCATCAAGAGAGTTGTCAAAGCTGAGATCTTCGTGTCCATGATTTGGATTACTTGGAATAAAGCCAAATATGAATGGCAGTATAAGTAATGTTAATGGTGCTGTAATTTCAGCACTACCATGATGATACCGTTACTGAAACGTTTAAATGTAATGTATTTATAATAATAACTTGACATTATTTTCAAAGTGAGTTTGTATCCGAATAATTCATGTATATATTATGTTCCAGCGCCCACGGTAGCTTAAAAGAACATTGGTACATATCGTAAATGGATACCCAATAAAGCGTTATGATTTATCCCCCAAATGGTTTACACTCTAGGGAAAAGTACACACTATAAACAGACAGGTTGATAAGCATTACCTTCGCGTGTTGGCACCCAAGTCTGGAAATACAAATGTGTGTCACGATAAGGCATTTACACGTGCTTCCGTTTCAGCTATGATACTTTAAACTGTTTAAACACAGCATTATGGGTCTAAGTCACACACACAAATGCAAACTTACCAGTCATAAGGTAGTTTACATGAAATGTGCCAAAACATTCGTAATGAACACTGGTTGAAAATGTCATGTCTGTTGTTAAATATTTCAAACCATGGTGGCATGGAGTTATTTTTAGTATTGATCGATTTTATATTACCAGTCCGCGCACGTCAACATTAAACACGAATAAAGACACGTAGTATTTTAAGAAGACATAACAAGACATGTGTATTCAGACGTGTACACTGTACATAGTCTTAACACATAGATTATTTTTAGCATACAATTTATCATGGACTATTTGTACATTTTCTCATCGATAGTATTGATCTATTGTATTCAAATGAAACGAATACCCATTCCCTCGTTAAAACTATATCATAAAGTTACAAACATATATCAATCTCATAATAAATAAAAAAAGATGAACTGGAAAACTAGTTCAAGCCTTTAAAGTACCTGGTCGAAATAATGCATTCACTTTCACACGGATGTACAACGGGTCATCATCAAAACCGTCTTCACTGACGACATCTCCTTGCTCATCAGCCTTGATTGCACTGGTAATTAATAAACACTAGTGAAGTGCATTGCAACTATTGATACATATTCGCGTTTTAAAATACCCACTGCCATTTATTGAGTAAAACAAGCAACATACTATTTCAATACACATTTGCAGAAATATAAAATTTGCTCGTAAACAATGGTGTTTGCTACGCTTTTAAAACTACAAATACAGAGTAAAATAGTGGTTGAACATAAAACCGTCCCATCTGTGTTCGTCAGTGGGGCCTGGAAATAGAAAGTAATTCATAATTTATATTTGTCATTGAGGCCTATTCAATTAATATTAAATTAAATCTACATGACATGCATATTATGATAACGAAATAACCAATGGAACTTTTATGTAAATGCATAACGTACGAGTGTGCATTACATAATGAGGTTTGTATAATAATTGCCTTTTTGTTCGCAAAAAGAACGCACTCTTAACCATCAACATTAACCTGACAATACGATTTTCGTACTATGTTCACGTATGAATGCATTCGGTTTATACTAACCAGTAGGCTGACGCATGTTAACCTGATCCCTCGAGTAAGATGGATACTTGGGGAATGTGTCGTTATTCAAGTCAGCCGCTATGTTTACATTTCCTTCTGCAGGGCTCTCGATGATATGCATAAGAGCAACATCACGTGTTCCTGTATAGTTAACATCGTTAAAAATAACTTTAAAGAAAACAGCTCATTCACCAGGTCAGTTATTTACAAAGAATGTTAAAAGTAAAGTAGATATATATAAACATGTACGCATCTTAACAGAGGTTTTCAGTGTCAAATTAAAGCTAAAAATGTATTTAATAAACAACTTAAACTTGTTTGGAGTTCTGTTTTGACGATACAAATGACATGTATACATATATACAATAAAACTTGTATACAATTAAACTATGTTTAATTGTATACTTATTTATCTCCGAAAATGAACACGTATTAATAATAATACAATATGTTATACAGATAACTTGATCCAGGAATATAATAAGTAAGAATTGAATACTAAGTAAATAATATGTGTGTAACGTTTGCAATACTACTTCACATGCATGACATAAATTGTGCCCACAATAGCCATCATATTTCCGCGTTAAATCAGATGGTGATGTCTCAACTGAATGACGTTTAAGTGTTTATACGTACCATTTATACCTTTCAAGCAGGTTGACAGTTTCTTTCTATACACAAACACAACAAGTCCGAGGTAAAAAAACAACGAATGGTCCTGCGATCATAAGTGCTAGCTGTGTTACTGAAATTATTATGAACATAAACATGACTATAAAACACAAAGCGAGTTATTTACAAATTATGTGATGTACACGCCTAAATGAGTCGGTACGAAATCAATCGATGAATCAAATGACATTTTAAAATAATATACAGTTTAAACACAACTGCATATGTACTTAATAATTGATCGTTTATAAGGCATATTTTGTTTAATAAACAACAGCTTGTGGCTGTTCCTAACGCTTTTGTTTCAAGAGAATTTAAACGCATCGTAGGCTACCAATTTAATGCGCGTGCTTACTTACTGTCAGGTTTCTTAAAAAATTCTTCATTATCTACCTGCTCGGTATTGTTTGCATTCTGTGCTGTGGTAGTACTATCGCTTTCTGTTGTGGTATTGTATGCTGTGAATAGTTAAGATATGTATGCACGTTTTATATTGTAATAATAACTAAATAATTGGAAACTAGTTTGCATTTATTCGACGGCGTGAATTTAACTAGTACAACAGTAACAACTTGCGTGCTTTGAATTTGCGCTCAAGAATCTACAAAATACCATCCTTTTACATTCAACGACGAGTACGTCGTTATGAAAAAAACAAACTGATTGGATATAATTAATGATGCATTTACACGTAGTTCTACATTAAATCGGTATCTGCATTAAACAAAAACTAACCAAATGTGCTGTTCAATAACGACGTTTCGCTGCTTTTCGTGCAGCCATTCTTGGTCTTTAGTATGTTGATGTTCGTTCATTTTCAAACCAGGGACAGAACTGATGTTGTACTCGTAATAATAAGTACATATGTGTGCAAAATAAAAAAAAACATTTACTTTTACATTTACCCCGCAAGATACAAAATTTATATAGACAGAGGTTACAGGTGTTTAACATTTATGATTACTGTCACACATAAAATATCTATACATGTATTGCCTTCCTTCTCTGTAAATCTATCCACCGACTCTGTAACTGGTACCGTGTCATTGTCCAAAATTGTAGTACGGGTACTTCATTCCTTAGTGACGTGCTCTGGAAGTGTCATTGTGGTACATTCTCTGTTTTCTAGTAAGCAAACATTACCTTAGTTTAAGTTATGATAACAGAGGATAACTAATATCGTGTCATAAAATAAAGCGCAAACGTTGGATTTAGTTGAAGTGTAAAATAATAGTCGTATCTTTCATGTTTGATGCATATAAAGAAGAAGATATCAATTATACTATTATCGATTTATCATACCACTATGCTGAAATCGGCCTGATACAAAGGTGAATGATTTGTTTTATATCAGGTCGTTTATATCTGTCAATGTTTAGAGGTATGTTATATTACTCGGAATCAACTATAACGTGAACGTTTTTCGTAATAATGAATGCAATTCAACAAAACAGACAATTTGATACCAAGAACGTATAAAGTTTATTATTTATAATCGTCATAAATCACACAAACTGCTTTTTAATATTCACGTAAAAACCTCACTTTGGTAGTGGTTTGACGTTATCAATCGAACAATAAATCAACCATACACAATTGTTTCAATACATTCCAAATAAATTCACTACAGAGGATCAGTGTTTAATGTGTCTCAACATTTTTGTAAAAAGCATGTTCAACAAAAAAATGTGAACGCTATAGTCAATATTGACACGATCTTGAATAGGTCAACTTCAATACAAACAATTCTGAATGGCGTCTCTAAAAATTGTGCGTGTTGTGTTCTCCGACGAAAATGATCGCTGCAATACATGTCTGTTTGAATTTTCAATATTATATATATAAACGTGTGTGTAATTTATGTATTTGAAGTGGGGAAACCAGCTCATTTATCATTACGAAATGTTGATAATAAAAATACATGTATTATCCAGTCAACTTATAGAAATCCATAACTACATGTGCATGTACGTGAACGTGTAAAAGCCGGCTCAGCAAAATTAGCGCTGCTTTTAATTTTTTATAAAAAATTTATATATATTCTGATTTTTACGTGAACTGTCAATAATGTAATACATTTATAGTGAAAGTAATACATTATGATCCAGTTATGTTTTTGATGTGACTATTTCTAGGATACAGAACATGGAGTTACTTCATGAAATAGTTTAACATAAACAAAATCATCATGCATGCATTTGTTTCTCCAAAAGCCAACAATTTTGAAATGCATTACATAGTTGTGGACACAATTTATCCAAGTATATTTTTCATCAACAATATCATAGACACATGGCTGGGTGCCTCTAATGGTTTGATGTCGTTAAAACGAAAAAAAAAAGCTAATACATATCGTTGCTTTTGCTTACCTTGATTGGTTAAATTAAAGTTTTTTGCTGGAATAAGAAAATCCATTTGAGATTCTCGAACAGTGCCATTGGTCACCTTTGTTAGCAATCCTTTTATCTGATATCATGCAAATGACTCCAGTTACATTGTTACACAAACATTGCGCCGATTCAATATCTTTGAGGTAGGTTACATTGCATTCATATTTATTGAATAATATTTTCGCCATATTTTGCAAATCTTGCTCAACAGCTCGAGTCTTGTAAAATGACCAAATTCCGTCAATACCACTATCGCTACTGCAGAAAACTTCTACGGTGGAAGTACAGAGCACTTCAACTTCAATCCATGGGTCTGGCGACGCTGAAATGTTTTGTTTTGCAATATTCAAGTTCATGACCAATATAATATATATAATATAATAAATTGTATTATTCATAATCAATGATATTTTATAAATTGTCTTTCTATTATATAGAGCTACAGTTTATAATATACAACTGGTTATTTCCTTTGAGCTTTGAGCCATATGGAAGAATAACCGCCACTCTGGTGCGCTACTGGAAATTCGATAATCCACTAAGCCGCATCGGCAATTGCAGCCGATCATTGCCGAAACCCGGCGTCGTTTTCCGATGTTTTATTGCATTCAATCGATAAGGGTCATGAAATATAGCCCCTAAGGAAGGAGAAAATAACTGATAAGATAAATTTCAATGTTAAGCCGCAAGTCTCGCTCTTGAATATATACATTTAAATTGATTTCTAGATTGATGAGCAATATATAAATACTACATACTTATGTGCATTAATCAATCGTATAGAGCGTTATTTAATTAAATAACGTAATCATATTTCAGTATGATGAAACTGCTGAAATCAGCTAAATATTTTATTTTTTTTGGATATAAATGGTGTCTTATACTTTGAGACAAAAACAATGCAGACCAATACAACGTTATTTTTAATTACTTTGTATTTATCTTCAAAATGTGGTGTAATTGACTTTTTATACATTTTTAATGCTGTGTTGTTTAAAAAGTTGCACATTGTTACTGTATAATGTTCAGGTTTTATAAAAAAAGTTTCTGAGGTGATTTCAGTAGTTAATCATCAATAGTGTTCATACCATTTAAAACAAACACATTAATTTCCTCGCAATGTAAATTTTAATAAATTAATAAGGTGTCTTATTTTATTAATACATGTAATCCCTTCTTTGTGACAATGGACAAGATTATCTCTGATAACAATCGGGGTATTCAGAGAGCCATCTTCATGATACCGTCATAAAATCTTATCGGATTAAATTGACCGCGGAAGTGGGGCCAGAGCTGAAGAATGGTCAAACTATCAGCTGATTGTGTTTCTTGTAAATTGTTTATAGTCAATAGGTACACACAAATAATGTTAATTCGTGCACGCTTAATCTTCAAACATTGTAATTATGTTTATTTTTCGATATTCTAACATATATCCGTTTAGCAAATGAGTAGACAATTGGAGAGAAAACATGAAATAAGTAGAAAAGTTTAAATGGACAAAATAAAATAAACGTAGTCCATTTTTATAAGAAAAACACAGCATAACAAATCTACATACATGAATAAACAACGTTCAGAATAAAAATGTTCATAAAATACTTTTTCTTCAAAATATGACTTTTTACGAATATATTTAGATCCATTCGCTATTTCCATTGAACGTATAAATTTTTAATTTTTTTATTGATGTATTTTTAAGACACGTAAATACCTCGCATAAAGATTCAAATATATTCTTTATTTAACAACTTAACTGTCTGAAAGTACAGTAAATACACTCATTTAAAAGGTTCAGATTTCGTTAAATGTTGTTGTGAACTTCTATGTATAAAACTGGTAAGATACCAGTTCAAATACTCCATTAGGGTAACCCTCAGTTTTCACCGATATGGTCCTTTTTTCATTACCCCATACAACCAATATCCCTGAGACGAACACAGATCTTATCATTTGATCAGGTCATCCTAGGGCAAATATCGCGGAAAATCCCGAAGTTTGACGGAAGCCAAATAGGTTTAACACGAACTAATGTTAAAAGCAAAAAGGACTGAAATAATATTTGTTTTAAGTCATGAAATGTATATATTATATCATACACACATTATAGTTTATGAAACCACTTGCACCTAAGCTTTGGGGGGAATAATTTTCGAACAGCGAAGCAAAACGTTCAACAATCTAATGTAAAAAGTAATAAAAAAATATCCCGATTTTCAGTAGAAATATATAGTAAATTGAGATGGTTAGCTATTTCAAACTTAAACAAAACTAGAAGATTTTAACTTTAAAATATTAGAAATTATACCAATGAATATATTAAATACCTCATGTAATCGAACCATTTGCACCTAAAGTCTCATTAAAACGATAATATACTTATGACGAGTCAAAGATGATTTCCCTATGTATTTTTATATATCATTGTAGGCTGGGTATCGTGGCGGCTGTTCTTCCATATGGTATGAATTTTGAGATCGTGAAAACCATGCCATTGCCTAATAAGGCAGTTCAACTTGAAAGGCGGATGCCGTAAAATCATGCGTACGGTATACCTCATTTTCAGTAAAAATATTAGGGATTTGAACGCTTTTAAACGACGTTTTCTCTATTAAATTAATAATTTAAAGATGGAAATCAGGTTATATTTATATCGAGGCTATAGTTGTGTTCATACTACGCGGAGAAAGAGTCATTTCACTCTGGGACGTGTGAATACTAAAATTTGATTATTGCAATATTAGGTTATATCGAATTACTGACCCATATATTTAGCGTACATGTATGAACCCATCGGCTGTACATTCTTCACTCAATGTAAACGACAATGGAATATAAAAGTCGGTAGAATAATCGTTTAACCTTGTCTTTTAGTGACAACTCGGGATATAACGATTCGATCTTACACTGAAACCAACACATACATTTAAGTATTTTCATCAGATAAAACAAACCACAAACTTACTTGAGTTACCAGAGACACACACTGCCATTACGCACAGCAATATCATCCGATTCATTTTGTGGGTAGCTTTTCGAAAACTAACAAATCAACGCGAAATGATCCACTTGCTTACGTGTACATTTCCGGTGTAAAAAGCTGTTAACTGTGTGTCTATAGTTAAGCGGTGATCATTGATTTTACGAAGGAAACAGGAAAAAACGCATATTGTATGTGAAGTGGATATTGCCATGACGAACAAAGTCATCGCGTACACGCCGGTCCTAGCACAGACATGTGCGCATTCGCTGCAACCACGCTGTGATTGATACAAGATAAAAACACTGAACAAAGTGCACAGACTTTCGCTGAGATAAAACAACGAATAATACATAATACAAATATAACAAATACATGTTCACAACTGCAGTGAGAAATATTAAAACTGCAGAAACCTCTTAAATAAGATCTAAACATATGTTAAAGGCAAATAGAAATTTTAGCATGATCCTACTATGAAATGTTTTATGTATTTACTACAAATATTACTTCTGCTGCAACTAATACTACTGCTGCTTCAGCTGCTGATGATGTTGTTTCACCTGCTACTGATAATAATAATAATAATGAAAATAATAATAATAATAATAATAATAATAATAATAATAACAATAATAATAATACTTATAATAATAATAATAATAATAACAATAATAATAATAATAATTATTATTATAATACTCGTTGTTTTATTACACTGAAAACGAATGTCGACAAACCCAGCCCGAATACCCAACTCGCATAGCGATGCACTTGCTAGCAATGCATGTTGAAGATTGTGTCCACAGTAATCATCAACAGTTGCATTATATAATTCGCTTGTGCTGGTATTGATTACATGAAGTTTACATAGGGCATTACTCGTATTTATGCAGGACAACTATTATATTTTTGGAAAAGGACTATACAATGTTAGTTTACAGCATATCTTCCTCAACTCTCCCATTATATACTACATAAAATAATATCAAAACAGCTCTCATAAACTCAGCGCACAACATCTACACTCCATCTCACAAAAGCTACACTCAACTCAGCTCACAACAGCTACTCTCAACTCAGCTCACAACAGCTACATTCAACTCACCTCACATCAGCTACACTCAACCCACCTCACATCAGCTACACTCAACTCACTTCACATCAGCTACACTCAACTCACCTCACATCAGCTACACTCAACTCACGTTACAACAGTCGTACACAACTCACCTCACATCAGCTACACTCAACTCACCTCACATCAGCTACACTCAACTCACCTCACCTCAGCTACACTCAACTCACGTTACAACAGTCGTACACAACTCACCTCACATCAGCTACACTCAACCCACGTTACAACAGTCGGACACAACTCACCTCACATCAGCTACACACAACTCACGTTACAACAGTCGTACACAACTCACCTCACATCAGCTACACTCAACTCACGTTACAACAGTCGTACACAACTCACCTCACATCAGCTACACTCAACTCACCTCACAAAAGCTTCACTCAACTCACCTCAAATCATCTACATCCAACTCACCACACAACATCTACACTCAACTAACCACAAAACAGCAATTCTCAACTCACCTCTTAACAGCTACACTCAATTCACCACACAACAGCTACACTCAACCCACTTAACTTCAGCTACACTGAACTCACCACACAACAGCTACACTCAACACTCCTTACAGCAGCAACACTCAACTCGCCTCACGACAGCTACTACTGAACTCATCTCAAATCAGCTACACTCAACTCACTTCTCAACAGCTTAATTCAACTCAATAAACAGCAGCTACACTGAACTGATCACACACCAGGTACGCTCAACTCACCTCACAACAGCTATACTCAACTCCCCTCACATCGGCTGCACTCAACTCACCTCACAACAGCTACACTCCGTCTCACAAAAGCTACATTCAACTCACCTTACCACAGCTACACTCAACTAACCTAACAACATCTACACTCCATCTCACATTACAACAGCCGCACACAACTCACCTTACATCAGCTACACTCAACTCACCTCAAAACATCTAAACTCAACTCAAATCTTAACAGCTACACACAGCTCACCTCTCAACAGCTAAAGTCAAGTCAGCTCATAGCAGCTACACTCAACTCACCTCACAACAGCTACACTCAAATCACCTCACAATATAATCACTCAACTCACCACACAACAGCTAATCTCAACTCATCACAAAGCATCTATACTCAATTCAACTCATAATAGCTACACTCAACTCACCCCACACCAGCTACACGCAACTCACCTCAGAACAGCTACACTCAACTTACTTCACAACAGTTACACTCAACTTTCATCACAACAGCGACAATCGTCTCCGCTCACATCAGCTAAACTCATCTCACCACACAGCAACCACGCTCAACTCACCTCACAGCAGCTACACTCAAATCATCTCACAACAGCTACAATCATCTCACATAAAAACAGCTATATTCAACTCCCTCCACAACAGCTTAACTCAACTCACTACACAACAGCCACACACAACTCAATCCACAATAGCTACACACAACTCACTTCACAACAGCTACACTCAAATCATTACACAACAGCTACTCTCATCTCCATACACAACATACCTCCGAACAAATACACTACAATCACCCCACAAAGGCTACACTTAACCTATTTAACACAGATACACTGAGCTTAGTTCACAATACATGTATGCACAATTATCGCACCCCTCAACAGCTACATTAAACTCACCTCGCTAAAGATGCACACAAAACACCACTCAAAAAGTACACATAACTGAACACTCACCAGATACACACAACATAAACTACATAACTTACACTCAACTCAGCACTCCAACGCTGCACTCTCACAACAACATCATTCAACTCATCTCACAACAGCTACACTGAATTCCCAACACAACAGCTACACTCAACTCCCGGGCTAACAGCTAAATTAACATCAAAAGAGCTAAACTCAATTAACTCCTCATTACCTCAACTCACACTCAACTCACCACATAACAGCTATACTCAACTCTTCTTATAACAGTTATACTCAACTCACCTCTTAACAGGTACACTCAACCATCCTCGGAATAACTGCACTCAACTAACTACACCACATATATACTCAACTAACCACTTACCATCTACACTCAACACAATAGCTACAGTAAAATTACCTCTTAACATCTTCACTCAACTCATCTTTTAACAGCTACACTTAACTCACCTCTTAACAGCTACACTCAACTCACTTCTGAACAGCTACACTCTTTTCATCTCTTAACAGCTACACTCAACTCACTTCTTAACAGCGACACTCAGCTCGTCACACCATCTATACTTAACGAATTACTTAACATCTACACACAAAACTAATCACAATAGCTACAGTCAACTCAACTCACAACAGCCACACTCAACTCACCTCAACTCATCTCACAAAAGCTACACTAAACTCTTCCCAAAACAGATAAACTCAAATCACATAACAACAGCTTTAATCAACTTGCATTTGAAAAGCTAAATATATAACTCTCATTACAGCGGCTTCACTGAACTCACATCACATTAACTATCCTAAACTCACCTCACAGCCATTCAACTCGATTTACCTTACAATTAATCAAGGCAATTTATTGGATAATCACCCACAATGCACCCCTTTTCACTTATATCTTTATTATTCGAGACGTATCGTATGCGGTCGCGTCTGTCTTCAAGTTTGAACGTTGTTTACAAACTTGGTATATAATATTGCCTTTGACTTCACTATTATGCTAGTTTGACAGTCGTATGCCCTTGTTTATACTATCAGGACATGTTTTGTGTTTCTTGAAACATGGGATTCACTTGCAGTTTAGGCAACTTAATCAACGACCGGTGTTATACAATACAATGTAATCCCCATAGCTCAATTTAAGGTTAAATTCAAGAATACTCAATATTCCACAAGAAATTCAATAGGCATATTGCATTGATCAATATTACATTACAAACAAGATATATCATATATTTACTACATACGTTTGTGCCTAAATTCTAACGGAAGCTAACACTATTATATACACTTATATCTACTTAACAACGGTGGTATATATTAAAATAAGGCATCTCTGTTCTGCATTGATAATACTTTTATTAAGAAACATGTCTATGTCTTTAGGTATATGGAATACAGTTATTCCCCCATTCACTGTTAATAAAAGAAACTAATTATTGAAATAGTTGAGCGTACTGGCTATTAACAATTCTTGTTTATTGTCTATACACGTACAGAGAACACACAAATTGACTAACATAAATCTGCTTGTGTCTTTATTAACCCAGTATTGACAAATGCACAACATAGGCATGCATTATATTTAAACTTAATTTCAAATAATTCACACACATACTGCAATCAAATCAAATGCAATATAATACTATGTACTAATCTAATGCACCTGCAGATGTTTGACAGTGCTATATTTGTGTGGGGTTTTGTACTGTTATTATTACAAATAACATAGTAAACATGTTATATAATAACATATGGTGGTATTGTTTATGGTCAGTCAACCAACAATGTATTATATGACTTTTACACAGTTAAAAATTACCAAAAAATATCATAAACTTATATGATTTGTACACGTTTTGTTAATACGTTTACTATAGTCACATGCGGAAGAAAACTACACCAAGTTAACTTAATATGTCTACCTATTACTATATTTGTACATATTATGTACAAGTTGACGTCTTCTTTACAGAACAAAATACAATAGTGAGAGATATACGATATGTTTTCTGATTAGCAACTATCACCTATCTTTGACGCACACAGGAAAGGAAACACTTGAGACATTTTATACAATATCTTACCTTCTACATCAATGACGCTATCCGATTGGCTAAAAGCGGTCACATGACCATGGGGTATTTTCCATACACAATAGGTATATTCCAATACCCCATGGAAGTCTAATGAAGCAGTATAATGACGTATTTTTTATTTTCGTGACGTCTTTGAAGGTGTTTCGTGTTATTTTGTGAGGTTCACTTTCGTTAATTGTCAAGTCATATCAATGAACTGATACCAGTGAAAGGTAATCGGTGATATATATTCCTTAAACTGTTAGTAATTGAGGGTGTATGGGCTGCGCTGTCGTGTGTTATGAAACCACTGAGGGTATTTATCCCTTACACCCTCAGTTATTAACAGTGTAACTAATAATATTAGTTTTAACTCATGCCACACGCATATAACGTATCAACCAGCGTTAGAAAAAACAATAAGAAATCCTAACAGATTACATGTTAAAATATTTAAAATTGAAATTGACTCACTATCTTAAACATGCATGATGGAATAAGAATGAATCTGAATAATTTGTTTCAATAAACCCTACTAATAAAAGCTAAAGAACAATTCAAATGTGCATTTTTGTATCACATTATTACATTGTATCATGGAAGTTTTAACGTGCAACCCAGACAGTGGTGTTGATTTAGATTTATTTCACAAAGTGTAAAGTTTAAAAGTCAAAATTTATAATGAATATCATAAATTATCAGTTGTCACACAATATGAATAAACACAGTCATAAATTATAAACTATATAGTAACAATTTATTGTAACTGTTCATAATTTATATTTACAGAGTGTATACTTCTCAAAAGGGCACTATGAAAAGTTTCTCTACTTTAACTTTAAACATTTCTCTATACTTCACCCTTATTATATAATATGTGGAGCCTTCCTATCAAAAACATTTTACTGTACTTAAAAATTAATTAATGACAACTATCATGGGATTCATACAAAAGTTACTGATAAACATATAATATGTTCCCTGACTGGCAATCACCACCTATCTTCGACAAATAGAGAAAAGTGAATACTTAAAACAAGATTATAAAAAATAAGTGTTAGTACATGTATCACACGTTTAACATAACAAACATAGTTAGAAAACAATGAGAAGTCAAAACTGATTACAAGTGATATGTAAAATAAAAAATGGCTTAATGTCCTAAACATGCATGGTAAATGAGGTTTCACAATGTCGTAGGAATCTAAATATTGGTTTAACCACATTTTACAGACAACCTAAGTTCTATTTGTATTGCAAACATTTGCAGAATGAAATAAACAAATTGTATTAATAAATTGTATATAAAAGGTATCGACTTCTCAGACACAAAAACAATGAAGACCAATATAACTTTATATTTCGTTGCTTTGTATTTATCTTCAACACATTTTATAATTTACTTGAATAAACTCCAAAAATAAAATAGTATAGTTTTAATTAAGCAATTATGTTCAAGTTAAATTCTTCAAACATGTAGACATGGGAATTTACTAATTTATCTGTTTGATATGTGCATATTGTTACTGTATAATGTTCAGGTTTGATAAAAAAAAATAAGTTTCTAGGTGATTTCAGTTGTTTATAATCAATAGTGTTCATCCCATTTGAAACAAACTTATTTAATTTCCTCGCGTTATAAACTTTAATAAATTGAGTTATTATTTTATTAATAAATGTAATCTCTCCCTGATAACAGCCGGGGTATTCAGCCATCTGTTGTGATACCGTCATAAAATCTTAAGTTGGATTAAATTGACCGCGGAAGTGGGGCCACAGCTGAAGAATGGTCAAACTATCAGCTGATTGTGATTCTTCTAAATTGTTTATATTCAGTAGGTACACACGAATAATTTTAATTCGTGCACGCTTAATCTTGAAAAATGGTAATTAAGCTTATCATTCGATTTCTAACAAATATCCGTTTAGCAAAAGAGTAGACAATTGGAGGGAAAACCTTAAATAAGTAGAAAAGTTTAAATAGACAAGATGAAATAAACGTAGTCCATTTTTATAAGAAAAAATAGCACCAACAATCCACATACATGAATAAATGGCATTCAAAATAAAACTATTTATAAAATACATGTTTAAATAATATGACTTTTTACGAATATATTTAGATATATTCCCTATTTCCATTGAACTAACCGCATTTCAAATACTCCGTTAGGATAACCCTCAGTTTTCACGTATATGTTCCTTATTTTATTTCCCCATACAACCACTATCCCCGAGACGAACACAGAACCTTATCAGTTGATCAGGTCATCCTCAGGCAAAAATCGCGGAAAATCCCGAAGTTTGACGGAAGCCAAATAGGTTTAACACCAACTAATTTAAAACGCAAAACGGGCTAAAATAATATTTCAAATTGATTAAATTCATGAAATGTATATATTGTATAATACACATATTATATTTTGTGAAGCCACTTGCACCTAAGCTTTGGAGGGAATACTTTTCGAACGTTCAACAATCTAATGTAAAAACTAACAAACACATCCCGATTTTCAGTAGGAATATATAGTAAATGTAGATGGTTAGCTATTTCAAACTTAAACAAAATTAGAATACTTTAACTTTAAAATATTATAAAATATACCAATGAATATATTAAAAACTCAATGTAATCGAACCATTTGCACCTAAAGTTTCATTTAAATCATAATATAGTTATGACGAGTCGAAGATGTTTTCCCTATATATTTCTATAAACCGCTGGGTATCGATTATGTCGGTCATTCTTCCATACGGTATGAATTTTCAAATCGCGAAAACCATGCCATTGGCTTATAAGACACGTCAGCTTGAAAAGCGGATAGCGTAAAATCATGCGTACGGTATACCTCATTTACATTAACAATATGAGTGATTATAACACATTAAAACGATGTTTTCTCTATTAAATTAATAATTTAAACATGGAATGCAGTTTATATTTGTATCGAGGTTATAGTTGTGTGCATTCTACGCGGAGAAAGGGTGGAGCATTCGACTGAATTATAACTCGATCATTTCACTCTGGGACGTGTGAATAATACAATTTGATTATTGCAATATTAGGCTATATCGAACTACTTTACAATTTTTATAATCATCCACATGCACCCCTTTACACTTATATCTTAATTATTCGAAACGTATGGTATGTGGTCGCGTCTGTCTTCAAGTTTGAACGTTGTTTGCAAACTCGGAATATAATATTGCCCTTAACGTTAGCATTATGCCAGTTTGAGAGCCGTATGCCCTTGTTTATACGTTCAGGACATGTTTTGTGTTTCTTGAAACATGGGAATCACTTGCAGTTTTGTCAACTTAATCAACGACCGGTGTTATACAATGTACATGCAATCCCCATAGCTCAATTTAAGGTTATATTCAGGTATACTCAGTATTACAGAAGACATTCAATGGAATATAGCATTGCTCAATATTACATTAAAAACAGCAGATGTAATATATTTATTTCATACGTTTGTGCCTAAATTCTAACGGAAGCTAACACTTTATTATATACACTTATATCTACTTAAAAGCGGTGGTATATATTAAAATAAGGCATCTCTGTTCTGCATTGATAATACTTTTATTAAAAAACATGTCTATGTCTTTAGGTATATGGATTGCAGTTATTCCCCCATCCACTGTTAATGAAAGAAACTAATAATTGAAATAGTCGAGCATACTGGCTTTTGGCAATTCTTGTTTATTGTCTATCTGTGTACAGAGGCAACAACAATTGACTAACACAAATCGGCTGGTGTCTTTATTAACCCATTATTGAGAAATATACAACATAGGCATGCATTATATTGAAACGTAATTTCATATAATTCTCGAACATGTTACAATCAAATCAAATGCAATATAATACTATGTACTAATCCAATACACCTGCTGAGTTTGACAGTGCTATACTTTTGTATGTGTTTTCATTGTCATTTTTTAAAATAACATAGTAACAATGTTATAAAAAACATATGGTTGTATTGTTTATGGTCAGTCACCAAAAAATTATCACATGGCTTTTACACAGGTAATAATTACAAAAAAAATCTTGCATGATGTTTACACGTTTTGTTAACACGTTTACTATAGTAGCATGAGGAAGAAAACTACACTAAAGTTAACTTAATATGCCTACATCGTACTATAGTGTACATGTAATATACAAGTTGGCGTCATCTTTACAGAATAATTTATACAATAGTGAGATATATACGATATGTTTCCTGATAAGCAACCATCACACAGAAAAAGAAACAGTTGAGAAAGATTATACAATATTAGTGTTAAATCGTCTCACCCGCATATAACGTATGAAATAGCGTTAGAAAAAAACAATAAGAAGCCATAACAGATTACAGATAATAATATTTAAAGGTGGAATTGACTCAATGACTTAAACATGCGTGATGCTTTCAATAAACCCACTTGATAAAAGCTAAATAACTATTCAAGTGTCCATTTTTGTATCATATTATTACGTTGTATTATGGAAGTTGTAACGTGCAGCCCAGACAGTGGTGATGATAACGTTTTTATTTCACAAAGAGCAAAGTTCAACAGTAAAACTTAATAACGAATATCAACTCCATTGGCATACACGGTAAATAAACACAATCTTAAATTATAGATAGATATACTAATGATCGATTGCACGTAAATGTTCACAATTTATATTCACATGGTGTTTACTTCTCGAAGAGTCACTTAGATAAATGTCACTACGTTAACTTTAAATCTGTCAACAACTTTCTCTATAGTTCACCTCTTATGTGACAGAGACAGTTTACTGTACTTGAAAATTACTTTATTACAACAATTACAGGACGCATACACAGTTTACAGATAAACAATATGTTTCCTGTCTGGCAATCACCACCTATCTTCGACAAATACAGAAAAGTAAATACTTAAAAAGGATTATACGATGAAAGTGTTAGTCCATGTCTCTCACGTAACACATAACAAACATGGTTAAGAAACAATAAAAAATCAAAACTGATTACAACTGATATGTAAAATTAAAATGGCTCAATGTATGAAGCATGACTGGTAAATGAGTAATTAAAATGATCAATGTAGGAAACATGAATGGTAAATGAGGATTTACAATGATCAATGTATTAAACATGAATGGTAAATGAGGATCTAAAATGTGGTAGGAATCTGAATAATTTGATATAATCACATTGACAACCTAAGAACAATAAAAATTTGCAATTTGTATTGCAAAAATTTGCAGCATAAAATAAACAAGATATATTCATGCACATCTATAGGATCTGACACGTGATGCCATTCCATACCATATGTTATTATTAAACGAGTTCAGGAATTTTGTAAGTAAGCTTGCCTTTGGCGAGCTTACTAACGAATTTCCTGGACGAGTTTAATAAGTAAAGTGTGAAATGACAACGAGTGTCATATCTTTTTATCACATGTTTTAAAACGAAAACAAAACCTTCTCATTTTGCCAACAGATGTTGATAAATCCTAAAAGTTTTGTACTGACGTGATGCCATTTTATGTTGAGAACGTCATTTCACCAGAATAACGTTATGCGATTAGTCAGTCAAAGACTATTTACCCAATGAACACGCTCAAAATGTTGTCTTGCACATGTGTTAGATGAAAATATTCATAATGGCTGTATTACACGGAAAAACAAGGTATAATCTGTGTTAAATTAACATACAATGTTCTAGGACAATTATTTATTGTTTAAACATACAACAACCTAATGTTGCCTGTTGTGGATTATAACTAGGACGAGACGCGTAGCTTATCGATAGTCAGGTATAGTTCGGAAATTAACCTGTCACATTGGGATGCATTTCGCAGTGGATGCGAGGGATTATCAGGTTACCTGTAGTGAGCATATATTATAACACTATAAAAATAGTTGCCATTACTTTTGTCACGTATTGTACAGGCTTTTTGAACTGTGAATATTTTATATTACAATTACGCATCTATTCAATTGATGAATTAAATGCGCTGAATATCCATGTTTACATATTCGTTATGTTAAAACTGCATTAATAGCATGGAATGGTACATGCAATGCTTTGTTTTCCAGGTATATGCGTAAACTGAATGTGTCTGTCTGGTTTTCTGATAAAAACACCTTATGCGAAGCTACAACAGGATCAATATTTTACTTTATTGTAAACATAAATACTCACACACATACACGTTAAAGGTATCATTACTCGACTTATATCATATATCCAATTGTTATACAATTGATGTAGACAATCGTTTACCTCGGACTATTTTAACTGAACTCGATGGATGTATACAATTATATTAAAGTTCAGTTCCGATAATATGTTAGATTTGGTACTGACATCTAGTTAAATACTATTTTCAATATTTTACTTTGCCTGCACTAAAATATTGAACAGTGAAAACAGAAGTTATTTACGATATATAATTCAATGTTGGTACAAATTAAATATTAGGTCTTGATATGATCTGGGAAGGACTCACTCAAATATGCAAGACAAACTGTCTTGATAAAACACACGGATCTGCACTTATTTACTGAAAATATGTGTCAACATATTATATGAAAACTGATCAACTGTTTGAAAGGCAGTATATGTATTTTAAGTAAACACGTATCTTAAACGTTAAACCGTTTTAGCGTGTAATAAAACGAAAATAATACAAATAATACCATATGATACCATAATAATGCTATTTAATCGTTTTGCGTAACATTTGCAAACCTCTTGCCATTTTATCAATTTGAACTATTGATAATATATTTATAAAATCGTTACGTGAATATACATGTATATAAATGGTATCGCGTTTTGTATCAGTAGCTGTATACAAATAAGTTTTATGTGATCTTAATTTCTTCTTGAATAATATTACAATTATTATAAAATCAATTTGCCAAAATGTACATGTGTCTCTTAAAGCATGTATTTTTGCAATTTGACTTGATATGCACTGTGTTATAGCTTTATTTACTGTGTTATTGTTATAAAATGTGTGCATTTTTGCGTCGCAATGTGGCAAATATGTTTTTTCATAAAACGTGAAACAATTACTGAGAAGATAAAACAGTAACATTTATAAAAAAAATACATGTTAACATACAGCAAGGTACTATTGCACTGAATACCATGCAATACAATTGAACACAATTAGCAGTTATGTAAACACATTGCAAATATAAAGTCATATTTACAGCTATGTTTTAATATCTCTGATCTGCTTATGAATGTGCATGCGTTGTTTATTCGCCTACGTCTCTAATAATCGACGCCACTGAACGTATGGCCTAGTGTGGAAATCATTTTCCCCTCCCATTGTTAACAAACAATCCATATGACAGTAAGTCGTATGTTCGTTACCCAGTATCATGGACGAACTGTTGTTAAAAATGTACAATGATAACAGTCGGATGTCATGCAGGGGAAGTTTTATAATATATACACTGATTTACGCCATCCTGGATTACAAGTCAATTTTATTTTTCCATAATGAGTTGAAGGAGCGTGTCTGCGATCTAATGACCTACGTCTCACATAATGTGTTCGTTAATGCGGTTTGTACTTGGACTTCCATGCCACGAATGGCCCAGTTGTACGAGAAATGCACAATTTAACGTGTGTAATGTTTCATGGTCGTCGAACGTATCATCATACTGTGACGACGAAAGTGTGGCTTAACACCTCTCTAGCACTATATTTTCAGCAAATGTATAGTTATCAATACCAGCCTGACCTTGAAGAAGTATTCGTGAACAAATATTCACCCTAGTGTAAAATATATCCGTGTACTTATTGAAATCGGTCACGTTTTTTTTTTCTTATATCCTTGAAAAACGGTGTACCTTAAGGCCAGCGTGACTCAAATCCGTGTATTCTACAAAGTGTTGAACAGACATTGCGACGTTTTAGTTTGTACTTACTTGTATGTAAGTTTCCATACCTGTGTTCATCTTTTCGAGATTATTTTCAGCTTCTTGCATAAATATTGCCGCAGCTTTAATAAACATGTTGAATGTGTGTTGTGGATCGTTCATATACCCGATCAGTTCTTCCTGGAATTATACATGTATTTTAAGTAGCATACATGGGCATAACTGCATTAATTAACACATATATTGCGATTCAAATCTGGATTGATTCGCGGTTTGTCATGATTTTAAATGACCTTATTGCATATTACATAGTTACAGTATCACGTTAATGGCATAAAACAAATAATTTTAATGTGGTGGAACTATGAATGCCCAGCATATCTGGTTTAAACTGGCATAATTTGCCAAACAACAAACTGACCAATAAGCACATTTACCTATTAAGAATATAACCTTCATTTTAATCTAATGGATTGGATGGGTTGTATCCATTAAGTGAACACTTAATAATTAAGAGAAAGCTCTTAATGAACGCAATTTCTGGCTTTTGATTTGCTATTGTGTACGCCGCCTTCTCAGAATCTGTATTAAGGATTACCATATATGGGTATCTACTATTCACGCGTTCTAATGATGTACTTCGTTGGAACGACCAATAAAATGTTAGTTATATTCTAAGTAAGTCGAACATATTCATTTAACCTTATCAGCTACAAAGGGGCTCGCGCTCACTCCACCACTTCTTAACCAATACAAGTTTACTCAATGTTCCAACTATTACATACATTTTAATATTGCGAAAACGCATACTTTAGAAAAATCCAATCCATTAAAGCGACTTACTTCGGGCAGATTTATCTCCGGGGTCTCCATTTCTGCAATAATAGTGTTTAATTTGGTCTATATAATGTAATGAAAATTTGTTTTTTCAACATCCGACTCCATGTATGCTTATATTATCTTAAATAAGTATAAACATTTTAAATCGGCTACATAAGTATATAAATCAAGTTCAATTGTCTAGTATACCTTTCAGTATCTGCTTCATTATCGTCCCTATTTCCTAAAAATAAATAGTTAAAACAGGTTTTCATCTTTAAATGACATAATTTTGTGTTGCTGTTTTCATACAACATAACATATCGCAATAACTTATACAGTTTGAAACTTAATAAGCATATGAAATATGAACGTTGATTTTCTTGTATAATCATGTCTAGAATACTTTTATTTAAAAAAAAAAAAAAGTACTACACGTTGTATGAATGACATGTTTTGTAGTAGAAGTTAAATAAAACTATACATATGTCCACAGACACTGCTGCCCCCACCTATGAAGCCTGTTCTACATGACATCGCTTTGTCTATATGCATACAAATTATTTTGCAAAAGGGAGAATTGTTCTTTTATATTGCATTCTCTAAGTTTATGAATAAGTCGACGTATAACACATTTCGAAACAATAGTTTCAGTCGTGACAAAAAAATCAATATAGTGTAGTAATTAAAAGTTGTGGGCAATTATCATGTATGGTTCTTGTATGCTTCACTTACAGTCTTAAATCATTATGTGAAGACAAAACACAATGCCTTTTATCATTTTTGAATTATGCTCTGCACAGTAATCAATAAAGGGAAGACATTCACTAATTTTACAAGTTAGATTCTTGCATGCGAAAAACCATCTGGCGATGGTGATCATTTCTGTCAATTTATAAGAAAATCCATTCATGCATGATAATATTATGCTCGTATCAATTATCTGAAATTTGACGTTGATTAATGACATTGACCTTTCAGCTACAGACCTGATTCGTGCACGACAATGCCGTCAATTAATGCTTATCACATCAGCAAAGAAGTTTGAAAAATCGTTCATGTCGGACAAAATTATACTTCGGTAAAAGACCATGGTTTATACTCCTTTGACATTTGACCTTTAAGTGTGACCTTGACCTTGGTCTAAAGGACCTGGTTGTTTGACGCCTAATGCCGTCTCGTAATGCTTACCACTTCTGTCAAGTAAAATTCAAATTCTTCCATGCCGGACAAACTTATGCTCCGAACCGAGTCATGGTATTAATTCTTATATTTGACATTCGACCTTTAAGTGTGACCTTGAACTTAGTTTTTGCGCTTTATATGCCGCCTTATAATTGTTATTACTTTTGCTAGGTAATTTGACAATCCTTTCAATGCTGGACACGATTCTTAAAATGTATACATATATTAGACCTTTGACCTTTAAGTGTGACCTTGACCTTGGACCAAAGCATCCGAATCTTGCATGCAACACACCGTCTTATAATGCTTATCACTTCTGCCTAGTTATTTGGAAATCCTTCCCTGCTGGACACTTGCGCCAAGTTTGTTTGAATTCCTTCAATGCCGGGCAAAATTATGCTCTGCATAGGGTCTTTGGCATCAATTCTTATATTTGACCTTTGACCTATAAGTGTGGTCTTGTCCTCGGATCTAGAGACGTGGTTCTTGAGCTGAACACACCGTATAATCATGCTCCTTTTTCCATGCTGGACAAAATTATGCTCCGGACAGGGATATTGCTTAAATTCCTCTATTTGACAGTTGACCTTTTAGTGTGACCTTTACCCTGGACCTCTGGCCCTAGTTCGTTCGCGCGACACACCGTCTCATTATGATTAACAGTTCTTTCGAGTTATTATGAACTACTCTATTGATGGACAAAGTTATTGCCCGGACAAGTATCGGAACGTTCGTACATAGGTATATTCGTACATATGTACATACGTACGTACCCATGGACAGGTTTAACACTAAATGCTTCCCATCATTGATGGTGGGGGCATTAAAACACTGTATAACACAATATATTTTGTTGCAGAAATAGCACGCTGCTTACTTTACAATGACAAAACAAACACTGTAACACCAACACTTTTAACACATTTGGTTAAATCGTTGTATGCGGAATATGTATATATGGGTCTTGTGTTATTTTTAATTATGAAGAACAAAAATAATACGATAATAATACTGCTACATGTATTCAAAATATGTCGTGTGTTTTTAGTGAATTGTTATCTAGAGCTTCGGGATTCTCTCCCATATAGCCATCGCCCCAAGAACACGTGTTAGCTAGGCTAAGGGTAGGAATGGTATCGAATACCAAAATCGGTAATCGAATATTCGCTTTTTATTCAATCGAATATTCGAATACTCGCATAGATTCATATTTCCTACATTAAGCTTTGTGGCCAAGTCGACACCATACATAATGGTACAGAGGTTTAGTACACATTATCGCCATATCTTCATTTCATTAACACATTGCAAAATCATGTTACTGCGTTAATGGCATTAAGCATTAAGCATAAAGCATAAACCACTTAGGACATGTGTTAAGAGTTGATTTTAATAAAGATTAGTTGCAATCGATAATTTACATAATCTTTATCAAGTGGGAAACTTGTCGACAAGCATGTTTAGCGGCGAATATAAGCAACATTTCTCGGCTATAGTGATCGTACTTAAGTAATTATTTGTTTTGTTAATCTTTTCACAGGTTTAATTAAATGGTATGGCTTCATAATCTCCGATGTATATTTGTGTATTACGGGTGACTAAACGCTGACCGCTGATGCGGACACGTATATTCAATATTTTTCTCTTACACATGTCACATGACACGGGGATAATCTATGAAAACACGGTGTTATGTATCTACTGGTGAAATACTGCGTTTAGGTTGAAAGAAAACTACTTTCTACAACCAATTAATTAATGTTTCAAAAAACGATACAAATTTGCGTATATACGAATAGCGTTTTAACTATTGAAATGACGTTCATTCAATAGAATATTCGAATATTCGAACAGTTTTTCCATCCCTAGTTAAGGGGGATAGTGCAAGATACATGAGTCACCCCGTTCCAGAGGCGACCCTGTGTCTTTAACTGCGTGAAGCACCTAATGCTCATGTGTAGCGGGGGCTCGAACCAGCGATCGCTGGGTAGTTTAGCTAGCGCGTTACCGCTATATCACGGATCCGCTAAATTCATATGGCGAGAAGCAGTATCGTACACATAAAAAAGAAGGTAATTTAATGTTTATAGTTTAAGATCGGTTTTGTGGGGATTTGCACCTATGCTTCTATCATAAATGATCTTGAATTTTGCTATGTCCAGGATATCCGGTATGTGTGTGTAGTATTTATTTTTACGAAGGCTCTTTCAGGATATTTTGTGTATTGTCATCTGTAAAAATATGGATATTCACTGTACTGAATAAATCAACCATGAAATAGATGAATCACTAAGACATTTACCTAATATTACACATATGAACACATATCAAACTGTAATAATATGCAGGTTTGTAAAGACTACAAAATAAAATCACAAACACACAAACACACGATTGTCAAAGCTATACGATATTTAAACACACATGACAATGATTGCCTGCTTTGTCACTCGTGGTGGATTCTTCATCTTAGTATCCTATTATAAACATATTGAACGAGTAACAGTTGACTCAAAACTTCAATTATTATCACTCTGAATGATTGTATGGTACAGTTGAGACTTAACAAATGCGATATATATTTCAAATTGAAAGTTGTTTAGCACTAACGACATCCATGTTCTCATCGCCATGGTTAAAATGCATGGAATAATATTTTATACAAAATCATTATGAAATGTATATGATTGAGCTATAAAAATGTACAGCACATACAAACAAAAAATTTCAAAACCCAACATTTCATTTTACGGAATTTTGCGGTTTGTATTATTAATCACATGTTTTAATTACTATCGCTGAACAACTCGGTATGTCAATAGATGTCTATGTCAGACATATATTCAAAAATATTCGATTGTATCATAGCAAATATGTGATTTGAATGTACATCTAATACTTATTTGTTTTAGAAAACCCAGCATGATGCACTCCAGTATATATATATATTTTAATATATGCATGTATAAAATAACAAACCCTCGTTTGTTAAAAAAATAACAAAAACAGCCTTATCAGGTTTGTTTTCTTGGTAAATGTATTTTAAATTTAGACACTCCTCCATCAAGCGTCCTTTATAATAAAAACAACAATAACTATAATCGACGAGCACTTTAAACCTGTTTTAATTCAATTAGAGGCAGTATAAAAGGCTTATTTTTACTCAATGGTAAAAATAATTACTGACCATGTCGAGATGATCGTCAGAATGACATTCCCCGGCTGGTTTCTATAATATTGAAGAATCAAAAAGGCAGAATGTGATTCTAACATGAACATCAAATGTGAGTATGTAAACATGTCAATTAAGTCGGTATTTAAAATAAAAACAACAGCTATATATTAAAATGAACTCAATCAAGCAAACTATATTATTTTGAGCGTGTTTCTATGATAGCATGCTGGGCGCATTAAAGAATGTTTGTCTTTCGTATATGATGATATAAAAAACATGGTTTTAATTGGTGTTATTTCAGGTGCATATTGTTTAAACAGTACCGTTCAGACCATAATCTCGACATCATGATATGAATAAAGTTACATGCCATGTCCATGAATCATGGTCAATTAGAAAAAAAGGCCTTTACCGTCGCACAAGCTTGTTCCTGGTAAAAAAAAAATCTCAAAAGGCATGCTGTCAATGGACCCATGCGTGCTTGGGAAACAATTGCGTGCTTGTAAAACAACCCGAGCTTCGGATTCTAACTTTACGTTCTGCATAATTATTACCGTAAGTTATTCGGCACCTTCATTACCATAAAATAATTATGCTAAATCATATGTTGTTGTTGTATTTAATTTGTTGATATTTAACTTGAAAACTACAATTGCAGTAAAACTAAATGAAGAATCTCGAGAGTTATTTTACATAGATTTCAAGGCAATGTACTATACTTGGTATATAATTAAAACATATTTCCATGTTTCATTATTTTACTAATAGTTTATTTTATAGCATACATCAGACCAAGTTCAATCAGCTCCCCAGATAATATATGGATACATTAAAAAAGACAAAATATTACCTTTTCGGAAAGATCTATTGGATTTTCTTCTGTCTGTGTCTGTTATAAGGCAAATTTAAATAATCACTTTAGATCGCAAAAGGTACACAGCAAGTATTTTCAAAAAAATATATCTCCAACAGTAGTTAATACATCTTTATTGTTATATTAATTAAAACATAATATTATTTTGAGTATGTAAAAGGTATGGCATTGACATCAGACATTTGCTTCTATAAAAGATCTGTTTTTGAAGAAATATTTATTGTTCATAAAACCACCGACATCTGTTATTAGTTGTTACCTTTGAATAATTTATATAGAGAATACATGGTTGGTGCCACGATGTAGAAAGTTTATCCGGTGAGGCTTAGACAATGAAAATATGGCGAGCTTTAGCATATTTCGGTTAGTTATCAAGGCTAATATATGCCAGCAGCGTAGGATTATGATCACAAATCACACATCCATGTCTAAGTATATATAATATGTGGGTTACGTAATACAAATAGCATTATCTGGACGTGAACCCACTACAAACACTAAATACTTATATAGAACGATGCAAGTCATCCGTGACTTGCGTGACTGCAATTATTAATGTATTGCACCATTGATATTTAAGAAATAATGTTTGATTGATCGTTGTTTATCAGCAAATAAACAACAATTTGGAGTTCTGATGCGTAGGTATTAAAGCACCAGGGCGTTATCCCGAGTGGTTTAATAGCAACGCATCGGAACCACAAAGAGTTGGATATTGGCCGATACTGAGCGATAATGCGAAAAATATTTCGATTCTAAAATGGATCGACAAATATTTTTGGAATTGTAATGAGAACCGCACAAAATTATATCTTCTTTTTGCGTTGTTTATTAGGTAATTTAACGACAATTGTGTTATTTGTGTATAGAAATAATATATGTTTTTTACATGTTAACAACTTTTGTAAAAGCAAAAGTCATCGCATATGCACGCCGGTTAATAATATTTTCACATGACTTACACTATGCGTAGATTTGTTTCCAAAGAAAAACACACGTGCACTAGTGTTTATCCAGAATCTAAACTTTACATCATTTAGACAACAATTATATTATTCGACAACGTTCTTTACAAAACGGTGATATATTTGGAAGCCGTAGAACTAAGAACGGGAGTCAGCTTTTAGGTAAAACATAGTGTATGCTCATGTGGCACGAATGACGACAGCTCATTGGAGGATATAAATAGGTATATTAGGTAAAATATTATACGTGCATAGAGCAACATATAAGGCGCCTATTTGCTTAAATACGCAACTCTGAAACCCTTTTTACGGAATTGATGCTATCTTTAATGAGTTACAAAATTCATTTAAAACACACAGTACGCAAATAAAACGGCCAACTCAGTGCGTACAGAGAATAATTACCAACCTCCGCGAAGATATTTGATTGGTTCTGAGCATAGCTCAATTCAAATTTAGCCGAAACGGGATTTGACCGCTGCGAATAATGCTTTGAACCCTTTGATCATGTTCGTGATTTTATTGGGCACATTTTTCACAGATACTAAACATAATTGAACTTGTACAACAAAAGTTGGCAAGCAGTAATTGTACTAATATCAGTTTAATGGTTTCTAGCTATATCAATTATTGTGTCAAAATATTGTCTACTTACCTTCGCAGTGAAAATGTATGCATTATTTATCAAACAAAGTTTAATTAATTATTAATTATTTGCAGACTTTATCCCGAGTTTAGTTATTTGTGTATTTAGAACAGTATGAAGATTTTGATGATGTTGAAAGATAAATGGTTATGTATGTGTTTAATAATGAAAAACTCACACCATTTGCATGTTTTGGTTGAATAAGTTTGAGATCATCTTCGTCTTATATCCAATTAGATTTATTCCTATGGGGTAACATAATTTCAAGTACTCAAATATGGTTTTCAGTACTCAATTATTTAAATTATGATGGAGTAATACCCAATTCTAAAAGAATCCTTATATGTTGCTCTGCGTATATGTAACATCGTTTTAAAATTAGTATTTTACTTACCGTTATATGCGGTACTTCCTCATTACTTGTATGGATGTTTAACAAATCTGACAAGAGTGATTCACTCCGCTGTTAAACCATAAAACACATCTCAGCACAATTAGTATACAATTAAACATGACATAAAATAGTGTTACATATATCTGCACTAAATACTAAAGACAACTATGTTAGCGCAGCACGTGTAGTACTTAATGAACTTATTAATGTAAAGAGAATAGCAATGTGTATATTTAACATAATAATACACGTTTTATAGCTAAATGTGTACATGTAACACATGTGGAAGCATATAAAACATGTACTGTTTCCACATCCATTTCGAGCTACACATATAAAATATTATGGCAATCGATATATACAAACATACGCTTTATTTACAACGAGCTACAAAATAAGCCATTGTCTGGGTTAAACGGAACCTTAGTCTAAGTATTTGTTTTATAGAATATTAATTTAAATAGTGTTGTTAACGTCATGCACGTGTATATAACAAGACCAACGACTCTATTAATGTTGTGTAGGAGCATACACAAGTACATGTATGTAGTCGTCGGTTAGTTAAACTCTGGAGTGAACGACAACAATGAATGCGTTTACAGTATATGCACCTTAATTCAATCGTTCTATAAACATGGAGCTGTGGTTAAAGGGGCTTAAGGCTTCAACATCAACAAAATTAAATACATGTTTAGGAGTAATAACTTTGAAACATTGACCTTTATAAAATGATTGTGCATATAAAAATCCAAACTAAATATCGACATATATACGTATCTACGACCTTTTCGAAAAGTTTAACATAACAAGATTGCCGATAGTTTATTATACTTCTAATACAACACGCGGATTGTTTTCCATAGACAAAGAAGGAAATCAAGTATAGGTTATTCTGCAATAATAATGGGCAGAGCTTGATGGTTTCAAAATAGTTATGAAGATTTCTCGGAAATTGAACAGTCAAGTGCTTAAACGCGCTCTAACAAAATCGTAACAAACTTAACATTTCTGTATAATGTATTGAAACAATGCACATAGTCAATTTTATAGTTACATTTTCACAAAACAGGAACGTTAACGTTATAAAAATGTTATATTATTTGTGTTTGTTAGCATGTTTCTTTCACTGTTGTGTAATTACAACGTGACATCATATTGGTTCTTTAATTTGTATCAGCGAATCTGACGTAATTCGCTAATTTGTTTTTAATGAAGCAGACGTCATATTGTTTGGTTTTAATTCATTAACGGCACTGAAAAGCGCGCGTGAATGCACTTTGTAGTGTCGGAGAGTTAATTGAACGAACTATTATTTCACGTAAAATATATTCAAATGCGCAATTTGCATATGCCTTTAATATATTAACTATAATTCCTTTCTATACTTTTTTACCGTTATTATTCTAACAAGTCTTACAAAGCTTTCATCACAATCTGTCACTCATGGCATGATCGCTTAGTTGATCACGTGACAAGTGGAAGTGACCGCGCATTTGACAATTGACCACTTAACGCGTAACGTCGTAGTAAACATATATATATTTGATATATAGTTGTGTGTTAGTTAAGTCCTTCCAACGAACCCATTATACATACTTGCCGAGGGCTACGTCGATACCAAAAGAATGGACGGAGTGTACTATAGCTCTCATTCATTACCTTTTTAAACGCACACTCAGAAAAACATAGATCGTGTCAGAATCAAAACGCTTCGCACTCGTAATTTAATTCCGACGCATTTATACTCCTGAACGTGGACCACAAACTATGATATAAAAATAGTATTTATTAACCAAACGAGTGTATGATTCTGAATAAAATAGATATATTAGTGCGTACCAACTACAATGTTAAAAATGATGTGCCGCGTACTAGGGTCGTTTTATTTAAATTCATAATAAATATATATTTGGCCGAGAAACTTAATATACAGACTGCTTATAATACCGAAGATTCGATCAATTCCAAGTAGAATGAAGGTAGATTTTAGAAAAATAGTCATGCACAAATATATCTGATATTGGGCTTAATAAACAAAACATTCTAACAACTAAATAGTCATACCATTTGACTATGAACACATCGATACTTCGGAACAACACAAACATGGGGCAGTACATTTGTAATAATGCCGCCATAAGGGCCATGTACATGTAATACACACTGTGCCATAATGGTAACAAAACCAGCACTTGTATAGGTAAATATCTAGCACCTTAACTTAGCACCACTCAACTAGCAATATAATTTTGTAAATTCTGCAGCTGGGATAAAAAATGGATGTCACTTACACGTTTATTCCTGTCTTCACTTTGGCTTCTGTGTGGGTTTGTATGTGACGCTATGAGTAGAAACTGCTGTTACACCATACAAACAGAACGTCATATTTGCTTTAACTACCCCAAAACATGCGTTCAAATTATTAAACATGATGTTATATCATTAACCAAATGTTGATTAAATATGTTAGAGCATGAATGCACATTTAATTATAAAAATGTAATCGTTTAATACTACACAATGCTTGTCCGCAGAACGAAATATAATTAACATGCGGATGTAGCCTCGTCAAGCACTAGCACGATTTCGCATTGACGGACGAGCTATTGCTACAATTTTTTGAAAGCACAGGAAAGTGTTACCTCTGCCACGTCCAGTTGGTCCTAGAAAAATGAAATCATGTAAAAATAGTTTACCTAAACAGCAGGTATATTCACAACGTGCTAAAATGTTGTTTAAAATAGTTAAACTAGCTCTCGACTGATTATGAGTTTTATAGAAGGGATGACAAAAATTGAGTATTTGGTTGTTGACACAATAGTTATAGAACAATTTATTTTAATAATATGAACAACGACAAAAGTAAAATTCATACGAGCAAACAAATAATGTACATAGTATTAACAAAAATCAGGATGATAATTTTTCGGATGTGTCATTTGAAAATAAAGCACTCGACATTCGAGCAAACAAGCGAGTGACTTTTAATTGTATGTGTGCATTAATTACAATGATGATTAATTTAGAGACTGTGTGCAATTTGTAATGCATTCTATCATATCAACAACAATAGCAAACTTGAATGATTTGATTTGCTTCCGAGAAAAAAGAAGCTTTCAGTTTACAAAGTCATATACTGTGCAAATAAAAATGACTTCATATAAACTTTAATTCTAATAAAATCAACTGTCTACACTAGTATATGTGGTAATTTAGATCGTGTGCCAATTTTTGCTAACGCCTTCAGATCTCTAATTTACTCGGGAGAACTATTGACACGACGCTTCAAAAAACTCCATTACCTTCTGTGTTTAATTACAAACGCGGCATTCTGAAATGGAACAACAGAAAACAATAAAAAAGGATGTAGGAAAAAAAAAATGTTTAACGTTTGAGTATACACTATCATAAATAAGTCAAAATATATTATTTGTTATCTATTGTAACGGTGCAATGTTATTTGTTTTCGACCCTGTTAGATATATTAACCGTTAATGCAATATCATCTAACCAACGTATCAATACACGAACGTTTTGGTCCTTTCTCGTAAATAATATGAATTGGTTAATGACTGCACAATTTCTTTCAAATTAAGTCCCATTATAACAACATGTGAACTCTGTGCGGTGTATTTTCAATTATTAGAGGTAGATAAACATGTACTTACTATTCATCAAAATAATCACCAAGATGACAGTGATGACCAGGGCAACAGGGCAAGGTACCATTATAGTCCAAATAGTTGATGCTTGTTCTGTTCTGGTCTCATGAGAAGAATTTCCTAAAACAGGATTCATATATTACATCAACCGTTAAATCAACCGAATCAATCAGTGCATGTTCGTAGAAGATAAAAAAAGTTTAAACTGTATACACGTATATTAATGTATTCTGCGTCAGTTACATTATCATAATTTATATAACCAAAGTCGTAACCAAAGGGCAAACTAATTGTTTAAATGTAGCATATTTTAGTCTCAATATTTATCTCAATTATTATAGTAGGATATTAAAATGACGGCAGTTACATTAAAATACCTGTACACTTCTTAGCCACTACGTCTGAATAGTTACCTAATTCATCCCTGTTAATGTTAATATACTTGATGTCCGTGCTGACAAAATTGCTGGGATTGTATGTTTCACAACATGTATATGTTCCCATTGCGTCTTCATCTAGACTGGTGATGTGCAAAATTCCCCCACGTCCAGTGTAAGAAAGGTTGTATTTGTTCTCCAGAGCGGTTTCCAAAATACGACAAGACCCCATCATTCTGTTACATTCAGCAATGGTTAAATATATGTTTGATTGTCTGCTGATAAATTTGAAAGTGAATTCGACGTTGGAGGCACATTCTATTGACGTCTCCTTCCGGGTGCTCAACACGACAGTACCGGTGATTTCCCAGACTAATGAAATACAATAATACACATTTGAATTTTAGACGTATATAAAATGGCATTATATAGTAGTCTTAATCATATTGACAACATTCATTCTTCTGTTTCACTCTTGGTTCCCGATTTACCAAATTGTTATCTGGACATAACATATCGCTCAGTAATGTACTTCCATTGTAGTTTATTGAACAGATTACTGTATATTAATTTACGACAATCAACATTGGACCTTTAAAGAATTTTTGGTCGCTTATTTATAAATATGAATGTTGTAAAAAAAAGTCAATATGTAAAGAACAGTGTAAAAATAAATATATAAGATAATGACTATTATATCCTTGGCACTTTTAGATGTAGTTACGATGTGAATGATATATTGTGTGCATCTGTTTAACAGTTTGCTCCTTACTTATATCAGTATGTACATGTATATGGGCATTACGTTCTACATGGATTTGGAAATACAAAACAAAATAAATACAGAAAAGCAAATATAAATCTTGCTATAGTAAACTCTAAGGGTAATAACAATTATAACCAATAACATCAAACACATATTAGTTAGTACGTTATTTATGTTATTTTATTTGTTATTCGGCGGTTCGAAATAATGGGCATACATGGTTTGTCACCGTGATAATTTTAATTAGCATGTCTGACACCTATGAGCGTTTAAGTCGTCATACTATTTTATACCAATACATTGGACGTACAGTACTGAAACAACAATATACAAACGTGTCGTTAACGAGAATAAGGAATAACACAAGCTTAATCAGCGGCCGCATTTTCCTGAAATGTCATAAGAAATATTTGTTAAGGCAACACAACACTATCGAGAAAAAGAAACAGTGAAAGACATCAACGCATTGCTTGGAATTATAAACATAAAATATGCAACAATCTCGCTCCTCAGCGCGGCGGAAAAATCGATACTTCGCACGTAAAATGTACATTGATTTGAAAGGCAGCGTTGAATATTTTTTTTTATTTTACTCTCAGAAAAGCACACATGGATTTAAAAAGATAAGTTTATGTTCTTTAACATCATTCCATTTTTTTTTCTTTAAATTCAGTCGGTGGAATTTGTACTTTGGGAACATCACCCTTTTTCGTATATAAATTAATAGAACCTCGTTTGGAAATATGGTCCATTTTCAACTTAATTGCATGAAACAAATAAAATGCACCTTGTTTGTCAGAAAAGTACAAACGGATTTGAAATAGTCTTTATTTGCTTGTTCGAGTGGTGTTGCAGTTTCTTAATTTTAGGCGGGGAATTTAGGCTTAAATGAGGTACCTGTAGTTTCCGTCGCCCAGTACGGAAATAGGCGAGCGTTGTCGAACGATACCGAATTGATGTGTAGAACTTTACCGTTTTAGCAGCGTTTATTGGGGGTAATACACAGATAACAATATCAGTATTCGTATCATAGACATTAAACGCTGCAGTTTAGCTTATTTAGATGATGAAATCCAGAAGGAAATTAAGACGCATTGAGGATTCTTGTATAACAAGGCATTACAGTTATATTCATTGAGATATTACACAGTATGCATGTTAATTTAAATAGAATAATACATATTTTCAACAATTGTTTAATTAAAGATAACAAATCATGCCTCAATATTTGATTCAAACAAAAATTTAAATGAAAAACGTCAACATTATGCCCGCAACTATTGTACGAAATAAAGGAAAAATTGACATACTTAAATTAAGACAAAACAAGTTAGAATAACTGAAATTACAATGTTCTCATAATGCAACTATTAAAATGTATAACTTTAGATGAAGATAAGAAGATATGTCGGCAAACATTTCCAATGTATGCACGCAAATATTATTTTATTTTTGAGTTATTGTGCACAATATCAACCAAGAAATTAAGCATTGTTTTAAATAAAAACAAAAAAAACTGTTATTGATTTTAGTATAACATTGTCGAATACTTAATATAATACAACACAGTGCAGTATTGTATTTAAAAAAAAGCACGATTTTTAGAACTCAAACATAATAACGAAATTATCTAAATACCTCAAAAGATGATTATGCCTGATCTTCAC
This sequence comes from Congeria kusceri, assembly GCA_027627225.1. NCBI lineage: Eukaryota > Metazoa > Mollusca > Bivalvia > Myida > Dreissenidae > Congeria > Congeria kusceri. Next base: position 12,457,013 of record CM051025.1, read on the forward strand.
CTATTCAAGAAGAAAGGGGAAGTTCCTAGTGTTGTTGACTGTTGTAAGGACATTTTCGGAACCAAGGAGATTACTCATAAGGTAGCCCATTGCCCATTGCATCAATTCAACCCCAAACAAACTGGTATTGTCATTTTGTATTTACCTTTTGTCCACTTGTTGTTTATTTTTTGGAATAAAACAAAACTATTTTGAAATAAATGAACATTCCTGAAAAAGATACTGCTTAATTATTTCCATTAAATTAATAATGTGTTTAGCAAGCCAGCTGTGGATAATAGCATGTCTTATTAAGCTTTTGAAGCAATAAAAATAATCAAATCATCTTAAACTTTGAAATTTTTGCACACATCTCTGTTGAAGAATATAGTTTCTAATTGATATTTCGAAATGATAGTCATTTTCACACAAAACAAACCAATCACCATTCTAGTCCAGTGCAAACCATTTATGTAAATATGTACATACACGGTCTATAATTACTGGCGCCACCTCTTTTTGGAGATGCATTGGTCAAAGAGCCAATTATACTTCCGGGGTGGCGCTAATGACAGGAAGTGTTAGGAAAAAGTAAACATTGATTGAAGGTGATTTGGTTTTATATGTTTTATGATAATTATATACCATTGTTTTAAAAATTCGACAATATAGTGCGATTTACATACGATTATGCCTTCCAACCATGTACAGAAGTGTGAAGTTACAACGCATTTCAAAGCGTGTGGACTTTCATGAGTCGTGACATGGTGGAAATTGAACAAGGTAATTTATGAATTTGAACTTATTAAGACTTAATGTACACACAAATTAGTGCATTCATGAGGTGGAGCCAAATCAAAGGAGGTGGCGCTCAGAACAGGAGGTGGAGCCAATGCATATTATACAGTGGGAAGAATTGACATATTTTGATAACGCTTCATGTGACTATAAGCAGGAATATCATACTGACCATTTAAATTGTTGCAACAAATCACTTAGGCAGTATCTTGTGTAATACATGTATACAGTTAATCTTGATTATTCTGCAAAGTCAAGTAAGGTATACGGATCTTTTAGAATTTGTAAATGAATAGAAATCGAACTCATTGGAACCTTATAAGCATCATTCCTAGAATAGTCGTCTCATCTTCCAAACTTCGTGTTGAATATTATACAAAATCTAATTGTTATAGAGGTTTGGTTTTTATTATTCGTCGCAAGAGTATATTAATATGACAATTTAAAGAAAGGTTTCCACTGTATCAGCTAGGACACTACTAAATGTCTGTATATTTTCCTGGCTCGTTATCGACGGGTATAATAGCACATACATAATTATAAAAAAAACAGGTGATTTTGATTGATAAATGATGCACATCTTCTGTGTTAGAAAAAAAATATAATGACAAATAAAAACAAATGAAAACAATAACAAACAATAACAAACTAATAATATGCTCATTTGTTTGATATCGATTTGCCTGACATCGTGGTATACAGTCATCGACCCGACAATCCGCCTGTCTGTGAATTAGCTTCCACCCGTCCCAACATTTCTAGACAAGCGTTACTCATATTAAGAAATTTTGTCAAAACTGCTTGCTGCGCTTTACCGAATATATTACATGTATATAACTTGTTAGTTGAACGTAAATGGTGACAGCCAGTTGGATTATCTCGTATATTTGGTCAGTATAGCATATTCATTTCTTCTTTAAAAATGAAAGTGTTTTATGGATAAAAAAGAAGGCATACATGGTGGAATGAAAAAAAAAGTTTATATCGTGCATTGGCTCTACCTGCTGTTCTGAGCGCCACCTCCATTGCTTTGGCTCCATCTCTTACGTGAAAATGCAAAATAATACGATTAATCGACCACTAACCAACATTTTTCAGAACGCAGCCAATAATACATTTCGAAAGAAATTATTGTATGCCATTAATGCTCTAATTGTGTGAAGATTATTGCTTAACACATTCTAACTCATAAAGTAGCTGGTTCAATTTCTAAATTGTCACGACATATAAAAGTCCTCTCATTTTGAAATGGAAAAAAGAGCCAATTATGTGACTTCATACTTCTGTATATTGTTGGAAGGTAAAATTATTTCCGAATCGCACTACATTGTCCGATTTTGAAAACAGTGACTTAAAGTGGCATAAACAGTGTCATATAACATATACAACCAACTCACCATCTATCAATGTTTACTTTTTCCTACTAATTCCTGTCATGCTGGGCCGGCTAGCTCAGTCGGTAGAGCGCTGGACTACAAATCCGGGGATCGCGGGTTCGAATCCCAGCCCGGCCACATAACTTGTGTGAGGATTGGTCATGAACTTATTTCTACAGCCATTCTCCCCCTTTCCTCTGATTCAAGTAGGGCTTACCCAGGAAAAGTGTGAGTAGGTTAACAAACGTTAACAAACAAACACATTCCTGTCATCAGCGCCACCTCGGAAGTGTAATTGGCTGTTTGTTCAATGCATCTCCAAAAATAGGTGGCGCACGTGATTACAGATCGTGAAATACATTATAATAATTATTAATTATGGTTCATTTTTCTTACATCCCAAATATGTTGGTTGAACTGAGAAACAAAATAATATAACACGTAGAGTAGTTTGTAGGGAAACAAGTTTGTGTACCAGTAATTCACAGAAATGTCCCGAGGTTCTAATCATACAATGATTGCATCTCATTTGATACTAGTAATTTTTGCTTGATTGTCTTATCTTTTCTATTATTAAACTGATCATACGTCTATTTTGCATATGCCCTACTGTTAACCTAAATTTGATATAAACAGCTGTAGTTTATGGCCACAAATAACTATTTGGGTGAATATAAGATTTGTTTAACAATTCCCTACGGATCTTGATTCAATGCACGAACTGTGCAATAGAAAGACAAACTTAATTTTTAAGACTATGTATATATCCCTCACTTTAAAAATGGTAGCATGAGATTGATTTATTGCCAGATGAACATTTATTTGCTTTAATGTAATGTTTAACAAAATAAAATGTAAATTTTGTAATGTTGTGTGTATCTCGATCACTGTAAGAAGCAGCCATACTGCTTATCAGCAATGCTGAGTTTACATCTGACCCATCTCAGCCTCGCTCTGGAGATCTCATGTTTTATGCACGAGGCTAATATTAAGAAAGGCCTATACTGATATACACTAAGAATTCTGCTGAAAGGACAGCAGGTTAAATTGTTGAGGGAATGAAGGCGTAAACTGTTGTACCGATTGAATCTTAGATAAGGCAGTATCGATAAGCAGAAAAAATAGATAAAATAACACCTGTTGACGTTGGATGATAGAATCCTATCCACCAAAGTGGGAAAAATGATCTAATTAATAATTGCAGAAGTTAAACTGGAACTAACTTTTCATGTGTATTAACTATAAAAAAACATCTAATCAAATGTTAACAATAAAACTAATGCAGGAAAAATTAGCATTTAACAATATAAGACAACTTAATTCATGTAAATATTCTTGTCGAAATATAATTTGCATACACATAGGACAAACATATATTACTACGCCTGTGATGCGGCATTGCGTTCATACAATTATGAATGCATAACCCTTCCCTATTAAAATTCCTATGCAATGTTAATTTTTCTGTATAACACTTGATTTAGTTGTTAGAAAGGTACTAATACATATAAGGCTTATATGAGGATTTGACTTACTGATTCAAGGAATAATTTGATACAACATCCATGCAAGTATCAATTACGTGGGATGAGTGGTCTAGTGGTAAGATCCTGGCTTTGAGATCGAGAGGTCCATTATTCGAATCTCTTCCATACCTCTGGGAATGTTTTTGAGCAAAAACTTTATCCCACGTTGTAGAACAATGGAATTGTTTATAATACCCTAATCGTTTAAATATATTCGGCGGTGTAACTTTGTCCTTCAAGACAAAACGCTACTCTCATTCATTCGTCGCAGTAGCAATTCGAACCCAAGCAATGTACAGCAATGTAGGATCAATTTGCAATGTATCTAAATGTATTTTCAATGGTTACATCATAACAAACAAAATCTGTACCTTCATAAAGCGTTTAAAACATGGCAATTATAATTAGGGGAAAAGTGATTAATAATTACTACAATATGCTTTAGATCATGCACATTTCGTTTCAGGTTGGACATTATAGGAATGGTTATAAATTTTGTTACACTATCTAGTAAACAACAAATACACAAGTTATGCATTACTTAAAGCGAAATAGCATGATGCAATTGTGAACGATAATATGGTCAATTGTTTTGTGTAATACAAATAAATAAGCCAACATTGAGTTGAGATTTTTCCTATTAAATATCGCAAATGCAATGCACTAATTTAAGAGGTAATATTGCAGACTTGTGATTTTTTCATGGCTTGTTAAAGCATCTGCATTCCGGTTTCCAGCTGACATTTTATTTAAGAATTGAACAGTATGCTTCTACATTTCGTCGGTGTATGAACTGCCGTGAAAGTACGCCTAATTTGCATAAACGCAGCCTTTTAACTTTATAATGACCGCAACTGACCTGTAGCCTCCGGCGTAGGAATCCCCGTGTTAGTTTCGGTTTCATTTTCGTCGAACGGCATTTCTAATATCTCTTCAGTCAGTTTAAATCGCTGTGGATCATTTTGGAGTGGACTTCCTGGTAAAAATATTTAACATTTCCACCTTATACATTTCATCGTGTGCAACACAGGCAACCGACAAATCAGTCAATTTGTTCAAAAACGATAGTGAATCCATCGCAAACGTTCGCGAAAAACAATGAGGTCATTTCGCAAATAGAGAATGAGACAATAGTACGGTCATGAATAATAACGAGGTAATGTGCATACCCAGCCGATTCATCGGAGTATGAATTTCAGGTCACGTGGGATGAGTGTCCCATCAAAATACAGCGTTCACGCAAAAATGCAAAAAGTTATATTAGGATACATTAAGGTTTTTTACACAATTTGAGTACAACCTTAATTTAATATACGTCTTTGGCTACACCCAAATGTTGGTCATTTTAATTATATTAACTTTCGTTTTTGAACAAATTTGTATTCAGCTTAAATCGGGTTAAACTTTTAAACAAGAATTGTTAAAACTATGAAGTATAATACATGCTCACAGTGGTCAATAAACTCCTCGTTGATCACAATACAGTAGTTAACCTGCATTTGCGCATGTGTTTCTTTATTTGGTATTACCTGTAATCGATACCGCACAGGTACGCGTTCATCACACTTCAAGCGGAATATCGGTATTTAGTTCATCGATTGTAGTCAGTTTCCTACAGTCCGATTAACCTAAATAGCGCGACTCTAATGACAAAACGAAAAGGTGAATTGACCAGTAGATACTTGTCAATCAACGACTGAGTTGACCAAATATGGGTTTATATTTCAGTGGTAAATATTAACAAATGGTTGCATAAACCAATCGATTTTCTTCAAATCCTTGGACAAACAACCTTGGGCAAACAGAGAGGCGGAGCGATCTATGTTCGTCTACTGGTCAATTTTACATGTAAACATATTAACTAAAAATCTATTCGATTTTGCGAATGCAGTGACTCTTAACGATAAATGTCGAATATTTATGCGGACGATTTTAAAAGTTCATTCGCTTACATCAAACCGTACTAGTCGTATGCAAAGTCAATACTTTATGGCATTAAGATATTATTGCGTCTCAAATTTTAAGGACATTTAGTTTAACTTCTATCGATTTTTCCCCTCAAACGCCGCTTTCTAAAATATGTAAACATGTTTATATAATGTTCAAACATCTTATTTCAACACTGTTGTATCTGAATAATGCTCGGTTATCTTACACCCTTTTAAAAAAGGTATACGATCTGTAAACAACACTGTCCTCTTACAGCAATAATACTACCGCGACTTCGACGTGCCGACAAGATAAGCCGACGCGCCGACACGATACACCCCAGCGCCGAGACGATCCGCCGAAGCGTCGATACGATACGCCGAAGCGATATAAACGAAGCTATCTCGTACGGTTATTTCATATGTGGCTAATAAATTGGGTGAAGATACGACGAGACGACGTTTATATTGCTTCGGCGCATCGCGTAGGCGCTTCGGCGTATCGTATCAGAGCTCCGGCTTATCTTGTCGACGCTTCGGCGTATCGTACGGGCTGTCGGCGTATCGATTCAGCGCGTCGTTGCCCTTTCATTTCTGAGGTCGAAATCGTGCCGAGACGATACGCTGACGCGCCCAGACGATATGCTGACGCGCCGACACGATGCATGTTTTATTAACTAAACGAGGGGTTGTTTTTACAAAAATCATAAATTTAAAACACAAACAACTGCAATAAAATTAACAAGCATGGTATTTTGACTTGTCTATGTTTTTTACGCATATTTGTGCTCACATAGGTCAGGCTGTTCTCTGGCACACACTTGCATATAAGTTACGTCATTCAATAAAAATACGTCACATTTTTTATCAACGACCTTCCGGAGGCCACGAACTTGCCGGATTAGATGCTTCCTAGATCTGTCAACGATTTCAAGGCACACATAGTTATATGTATATGTTTACTTGTTGTTCGTTTTAAATAATAAACATATCTAGGAATACACTAAAAACAACAACGATGAATCACAGGAATCTTTCTCAAATGACATTACTAAATGTCATCAATTAATAAAAATAATTACACGTCCTTGTTTTAACCCATTTCTTCAACTTGTTTATTTCGCTCGGCAACGACGTCATTTCAAAACGTTAGACAGCGTGACGATAGTTTCAGTATAATTTTGTATGGTGCATTTACAATTTCGTTGATAACACGGATTTATGTATTATCTTAAACGACGACATAAATCTCAATGTGTGAATTACGAAATAGAATAATCGTAAATATGGATGAACTGTCTCCTAGATTCGAGTCCCTGTCTCTGAAAATTTTGAAGTAATCACACCAATACAAATGTGTATATGTTTACTAAAAATCGAGGATATTTCTTTAAGGATTACATAAAGTTAAACCAAATACAAGCTACATATGTTAAAGATAGTTCTTTATAAAAGCTGTTATTTTAACACACTGGTTCTCTGAATCATTCTTCATTCAATAACCACGATGTCAAAAAATCCTGTCGGGTTTTGTAGTTTCACACTATATCTATTGATTTTCCCAATGTTCAATCTCTTCTTAGATGAATTAAGAATGTGTTATTTCCTGGCTTAATCACTGATGTTGCTTTATATTCTTTATAAAATTCACTCATCTGTCCCCACGTTGTACGTTCACAACGAAAAACTCTTGCACCTACGACCCCTCCAATAACGCTCACCATCTATATATACAACTTTTAATGGGTCTGAGATAACGAAACATATGTATCTTCATGTATCAATGTCCAAGTCCTAACAAAATACAAACAAAACGTATACATTAACAGATGATTACATATGCACGTTATACATAAAAAGCATTTAATACGCAAATAATCAAATGGCAATGTAACGATGTGTACTGATAATAAAATGCAATTATTTATTGTGTTCAATAATAATGTTGATACTTATATTTACCCCAATACTCTTTTCTTTGATTCCTACTCCATATGCATCACGCTATAAATTTAACAATGTGTTCCCTTAAAACCAGCTTCCTGCAAAGTAATACAGTTCATTAATCCAATTGGGAAATAACATATCCTCTGATCCTCATAGGAATTTCAAATATGTCCTGCTTTACAAGCGGCAATAGCCATCTGTAATGAGCCTCACTAAACAAAGCAAGCCGTGCATGGTCAACAACCATTATAAATACCAGATCATGTAAGTTCATACACCAGTCAATTTGGGGATTCACATTTAATGAAATTTTCCAGACATAAGGCAAATGTTCATACTGGCTACAGGAAGAGATTTTACACAAAACATGGAACTTGACAATGTTGCTCCCCTATATAGTCTGGGCAATGGGTGCGGTATTCGATACATGCAAATCAATCTGGGCCACTATAAAACAAACCATTCTTAGACGTAAGCAAAAAGAATAGTCCTAAAACTGTTATATTCGTAAAATATTTTGAATCTTACTTGAGATTCATCTGCGCAAATGTTAGCATTCTTAGTTAGAATGATTTAGTAATAACACACATGTAAGTGACATTGGTACTTGATTGGTATTGTTTCTTGATTCTAAGTTTAATTATGTATTTAAGTCTAAGAATGGTTCGGTAATGTATTGGTCATGCTTACGTAGTCAAAAAGTACCACTTGTTATTAGATTAATGTGGTTTTACTACTGCAGTATATGTTTTACAGTACAGTGTTTTCGGGTTACTGATATCACATTTTGATTTGTTTTCCGCGATATGTTATTTTTAGATTTATATATGTCTATAGACAATTAAGAGGGTAATCAACAAGTTTGAATCTCTGATTACTATTATTATTTTATTTAATAGATGATGCTTTCACCATTCAATATTAAGTGAGTTGGTAAAGAAAACACTTTTTTATAAAATACTGTGTCTAATGGTTGGAATGGTCTGGTCATTATTTACATGTATTTGCGCTGTGTGTATTATTTTACTCTTTGACTACGATATGGAATAGTAATATTTCAATCTTTATACGAGGTGTGGGCGTGATTGCATATAAATATAAATGCGTGCACATGCCAGCCAATTGCAAGTTTAAACTTGTTAAACATATTTCATTCAATCATTAGTATACTGAACACTTCTGATGCTCAAACTTCAACCCCATAATGTGAATCCCGGCGTTCTGTCCATGTGGTGATCGACATATTTGTGGCTTTTTAATATTAAATACCAAGTGGAATACAAATATTTTTCCTACACTATGAGTATGCCCTTACTTTAGACCCGATTACATACTATGGAGCTATGGAAAATTATAAGATGATCTATCTTAACCCTAATGCACAGCAAACAGTACACCGTGTATTTAAGATCGCTGTCACGCTCGATCAGCACCATTAAAACATGTGAAGCTTATTTTAAGACGTTGCTTCTGGTATCATAGCACGAAAACGACTTCAACGGACCAACTAACCATCAAGGTATACATACATTTGACCAAACTGGTTGATTCTGAACTTAAATAAAGCTATATATATATGTAAGGTTTATACTAGGCACATCAAAATGATTGTTTATGCTAAGAAAATGATGATCATGCATGGTCATGCATAACAATGACCTCAAAACCTCAGTGAAATAAGAACGCAAACCAGTTGTTGTGGACGTAATCATATAAAAGGCCATTTTGTCCTGTATATATCTTTATTTTTTTTCTTTATCGAACACATATTTGTGTTCAGATTGTCGTTGAGTGTTGTAATGAAATCACCAAGTAGTAAATATTCAATATATGCAGTAGTAATATTGTGTTCTGAATTTTATTTGTACATATATACGTATATGGCTAGTTAACTTTGCATACATAATGTATCTGATTAATTTTTTAATATACTTTAAGTTTGTCTGTTTTACTGTGTTTATTGTTTTACATTGTTAAGTTTGTATAAATTATGTTATAATTATCGTTCCAAAGAGGTTATGTTTTGCCGTCATTGGTTTGTCTGTTTATGTGTGTGTTAGTTTTCTACCTTACGTAAACTCTTTTGAATGAATTTACATGAAACTTGTTGTGAGATATAAACTGCCACTGTGCCAGTTTTACTGGATTCGGCTACGAAGACATGATCATTTAAAGATGTTCGCTACACGTGCGCATTAGTTATCCAGTAAACTGTAGTCGCCAGTAGGTCGCCAGCACATTTAACAGTTTTCCAACAAATAGTCACTTAAGAATTGGCGGCAGTTTCGTTGAACAATAACGGCCTTTCATCTATATTGTCATTACGCATCTGTAGATGTTAGCGATTGTTAATATCATGTGTATTTCTTTTTTTCATCAGACATTGACTTAATAAAAGTTACAGATTTCCTTCAGTCATTGATTATAGAATAAGTTGTATTTTAAATTATATTTCATTTATCCCAGTGTCGTGTGCACTGCTAGTGCCACTTTCGTTCATTACAGACTGATATTTTATACTGACATTTCTTTTAGTACTCGTTAACAACCAACTTGAGTGTTCTTTTTAATATAATTTAATATCACCGATTAGGTATTAGGTATTATCAGCAGTGAGTAAATACATGTTTTGAAAACAAAACAATTTAGAAATTGTTGTGTCGATGGATTATCTATGGAATAATGAAAATCTACACCTTCTTATACTGCAACCATTAGTACACACTGTCATGATAAGGGTGTTCATGAGATACGGTGCAAGTTGTATTGTATGTTTTCGTTCTTGAAAACTGATTGAACTAAAATAAGAGATAATCATTCCCAAACAATTACTAGACGTAATGTATTTCCGATCAAAACAGTTCAATACAATTATGTTACATCTCTGTTTGAGAAATGTAATATCCCTAGATAATATGCTGGGCATACGAAACGCATTTCGGCATAGGACAATTATTATTATTATTATTATTTTATTTATTTATTTATTTATTTATTATTTTTTTTTTTATTCACTATAATTATAATAATTATCATAAATTTGAATTCCTTAAAGGCGTGCAATCATTAGTATTGTAAATAAAAAACAAACTTAGGGAATAAACCTCTGTATTTGTTTTAAATATAAAGTATAAGCTCCCCTTTATATTAGTAGTATTGCGCGGATCATATTACACACTGTCTTTCATTAAGTGTACCCAACCGTCGCATATGTATAAGATTGTCAACTGATAGCGTACCGCTATACTTAAAACCATGTAAACTTGTAGTTAGCTATGTCAAGGCCTTGTTTGTGCAAATCAACTAGTACTTTAGCATGCCTTGGGTGTTTGCATCGAAAACAATTTAAATACGTCCTTATTTTATAGCAACAAGGTGCACACCTCTTACCTAGATAATAGTGTACTTCTGCAACCTGATATCACATTGGGAAATCCCGGTCTGATGCAATCGATTGCCTTGCAAATCTTATGTTTTCTTATTCCGTGAATAAGGTTTTGCAAGCCAGTCTGTCGCTGATTGGAAACACTGAGTGTAGTTGCCGTTCAACTTTATAACAGGCCTAATAGAATATATACTTGCCAGTATTGTTGATGACTGACCCAGAAAGGTTGAGCAGTTACCAAAGATATACTTCATATCTCCCAGGTTTTCAAATTTCCCTGTGAAACGAGTGTTTATTATAATGCATTGTAATTATATTAATCCTGTAATTGTTTGCATCTTATGATGTTAAAATGATGTACCGGGTTTATGGAGCAATTTATTGGGAAATGCGGTAAATATGTCCTTATTGTTTCTTTAGGTGTAATTTATTCACATATCAATATAAGGTTCAAAATATGTTACGTTTAATTCGACTCATATGAGTTGGTTTGCCAATATGTGTATGTGATATACTGGCGTTCAATGATATGTTGCTACGTTATAAGATCACTGTTGTGAAGGTATCCCCAAAGTGTCTTAAGGATTATCTCAGATCTGAAAGCTTTATTAAAGTATTCGATTGCTAACAGTATAAACAATGTGCGATAGGATATTTAGGTAAACCGTATTGTAAGTATAGCATATACTTACATAAATACATATATTTCCACTTAAATTCCAATGACTCACTTTTCGCCTGTAATGTAATATATACGGGTGCTCTTATTGGATTTAACATACCGTGAGACGCTAGTATTCTTTATATATAAAATGCTTGATAAAATTCATTTAACTCGCAAAATGTAACGCCATTGATTAATTAGCATATATTTGAAATCGAAAGTGAATATACGCCAAATGGCCGAATAGACGTGTGGAAGAGGTTTATAAAAACGTTTTACTCAACTACATACGAACAAGTTGTTTTTGTGGATTTTTGAATGCATTTGCTTTATACGCATATATACGAACTATATGTATCATGTTTTATGGAAAGATTAACTGGCAACATGGTTACTAGAGGCACATATACTACGTCATATGTTTGTATGTACAAGTAATTTGTGCGGATAGGACTGGCGTATAACTTATGCGATTCAACCACGTCATTGGCAACAGCAAGTATCTGTAATTGCACAACACACACACACACACACACACACACACACACACGCATACGCACACGCACACGCACACGCACGCACACACATACATAGATGTGTTTGGTGTCAAACGGGGACTGTGTACAAAACCACCACAATTGGGGACCTCTTTAAAAATGAATTAACTGTGCCCATTTTTTGAAAGAAAAGCAATAATGATATTTAAAATGATTTGGATATATACAACTATGTCTAGCTTTAAAAAATCTATGTGTGAATTATTACTCACTAAATGGGGACACA